>CM043116.1:57485640-57763586 GCA_023701765.1 Hylyphantes graminicola
ATAAACATTTACCAACAAACGCTTTTTAATCACCAAACGATAATGCAATTTAGGATCAAATTTGCCGAGTAATTTTTTACACGGTCCCTTAATATCCTCTTTTTCAGTTTTTTTACAATAACTCGGCAAATAATTGTTATTGAATTAAAAAATTTGGGATTTTGGTTCTACTTGATCTACTTTATCGATTTATGCAAAAAAAAAATTGGGGTTGCTATTCATGTTTTATTTTTTCTTATTTAAATTTAAATAAAAAATTATTAAAAATAAAAAATTGATGAAAAAACATGTGCGATTTGTTTTTGGAAAATTAAGAAGTATATAATGAAAAAAAAATCTTTGTTCTATTCATTTTATTTGAAGAGGTATGAATAAAAGTTTGTGAAACTTTTTTAACATTATGGGCGTTCAACTTTGAATACTTATATCTCAGCAAATAATACAGTATAAATAATTCTTTTTTATATATGGGGTATTTTGAAGGTGCTGAACATTTCTATGTAAAAAAAATTGGGTGTTGCCATTGGAATTTTCAAAGTTGGTACTCATTTTAATATGTAGACGACCCCTATTACAATTTTTGTTGCCAGTTCTCAATTCCTCACGCTATTTCCTGAAAATTGACACCTTACACAAAATTCCTTGATCAATACCAGCCGAGAAACGAGGGGTGATTCGTTTTTTTTTTCCCCAGCTGTACCTATCAAAATAAGCTAAGAAAGCTTTGCTAATCATAATTCATAATTCCCTTCCTCTCTTTCATTGCGATAACTGCTTACTTAACGGGTCTAAGGAGTCTTAAAAATGTGCAAGGAAGGAACTACAAAGCATAGTTTGATCTTTCATGTAATTTTTTAACTACTCAATATACAAGTATAATTTTTTTATATGTAGTTCTACAAGATTTATTTAATATGAAACAAATTTTAAAATTTATGAAACTTTAACCAAAACTAAAATAAGTGATATTAAACATAAAGCTATTTGAACACATTGTGATTAGGCTTGCGCGGCAAATTGTGAGGTCAAAATTGAAGACATGACCAAGAAAATGACTTTATATTGTACAAATATGTACAAGCAAAGACTTATACCTAAATTCTCAGCTCAATTTTAATTAGAATTTATTTTAAGAACTTTTTTCTAAAAAAAATTATAAAAATTTTTGAATTTTGATTTAAAAAAATTTTAAAAATTATTTCTAATTAAAATTGAGCTTGTGATAGGCTGTGTGGTGAGACTAAAGTATTTGTAGTAAAGAAACTACTCTCGGGGATAAATACCTTTTAATTATAAACTAGTCCCACAGCACAACTTCACAAAAGAAAACAAAAATACAAAATCTTTGGCTAAACGCCGAATTGGTTAACATAGACATATGATCAAGACATGTTGAAAGTCCAAAAGTCTCTTCCTCTCTAAAGTTCCTACACTACGCACCAAAAGAATATGAAGCTTGGCCCCGCTGGCGTTGCAAGTCTGCCATAAAAGACAGTTATGGCCGTTATGGGGATAATGTTCGCGTTACAGTCTCCCCTCCTGAACACGACGACGTCCCGACGAGTGTTCGAGATGCGGAGCTTGTGTTTAGGACGCGCCGGTTGTAGGGCCTCGAGCTGGTGGGCGCTTCGGAGGTCGTCCACGCTTTCGTAATGGTGCAACAGGAGAAGTGCTTGTTTGTTCGCCATTGGCTTGATCACGGTACGGTGACAGCGCTGAAACGTGATATGTGGCGATTTCTTCAGTAGGATTTTCTATGCTGGCAACGACATAAGTAGTGGGTGAACGTTGTGTCAGAACTGTGTAAGGTCCATCGCGTTTTGGCATAAACTTCGATGTCTTTTTATTTCTTGCGTTGCTGCGCGGGTGCAAAGTGACCCACACGTTGTCACCTGGGCTGAAGAAAAGTTGTCGTCTTCTCTTGTCAAATTGGAGCTTACGCTGATCTTGTTTCATTTCAATGCGTTCACGGATGACTTTCGTATTTTCCGCGAAGAGTTTTAGGTACGGCGTGATTTCGGCAACAAAGTTGTCGTTTTCAACTATTGATGTAAAGTCTTGCTGAACATCATCGACCGTTTTGAGTTCTTTTCCGAAAGTCAGGAAAGCAGGCGTATGACCTGTTGTGTCGCAGACAGCGGTATTCATTGCAAAACGTATCACTGGCAATTTTGCGGGCCAGTTGTCATGTTCGTCCTGGACGAGGATAGCGAGACGAGGTTTAAGATCGCGGTTTTTTCGTTCCACCGGATTGGCTTGTGGGCAATAGACTGGTATGAGGTTATGCTCGATATTAAGTAAGTGACAAATTTGTTGCAGCACTGCACCAACAAACTGTGGTCCGTTGTCACAAATAATGCGTCGTGGTATTCCAAAGCGCAAGAAAACTTCTTCAATTAATGTGATTGCACACGCACGTGCCGTGGCTGTAGGTAGCGGGAATATTTCTACCCATCTTGTGGCACAGTCTTCTACAATGAAGATCCACTGCATTCCTGCATCACTGCGAGGCAAGGGACCAAAGAGGTCAATTGAGAGAGACTCAAAACGCTGAGATTGCACTGGAGTACGTAAAAGTCCAGCTGGTTTTAGATTTGTTGCTTTATACCTATTACACTCGGGACAACTTTTTACATAGTCCGATATATATCGCCGCATGCCAGTCCAATAATAACGTTTGGCGATGCGCTGGTAGGTTCCGTCTTCGCCATAATGACCAGCCATTGGGTCATCGTGGTGTTTCTTCATGATCTTTTCTCGTTCATGAAACGGTATGACTAATTGTGCTTCTTCAGTTTCCGACTCTGGAACATAGCGATATAGGACACCTTGGTTTAACAAAAATCCTCGATCGGTCCAATTGGCGAAATCTTCAGATTTTTCCAGAGATTCGAAACTTTCTATGATCTTCTTTAAGTTGTCGTCCTGAAGTTGCGAGTCACGCATATCTCTAGGACTTCCTGTTGGCATGTCCGCGAAAGCGATTGTTGAAAGTTCGCATTGGGGAACTTCTTCTGGGCATACAGGACGGGAGAGCATATCGGCGATGACATTTGTCTTTCCCGTTATGTATTGAACCTTCAAGTTAAAGGATTGTATTTCCAATGCCCATCTGGCAAGGCGACCTGTTGGGGATGTAAGGGTGAGGAGCCATTTGAGAGGTTGGTGGTCTGAAGCCACTGTAACTTCTGATCCTTCTATATACCCACGGAACTTCTTGAGGGCCCACACAACAGCAAGGGCTTCCCTTTCCGTGGTGGAGTAGTTGCGTTCGGCTGGGCTAAGCAAGCGACTGGCATATTCGATCGGATGTTCTGTCGGTCCCTCTCCTTGAAGCAGGACAGCTCCGAGGGCAAAACCACTTGCATCAGTTCGAAGAACAAAAGGCTTCGATCCGTCAGCCTGTTGCAGCACGGGAGGTTCCATAAGGCAGTTTTTCAGCGTCTCAAATGCTCGTTGTTGGTCTTGTTCCCATTTCCATAGCGATTTCTTCTTTGTTAGCTCGCTGAGAGGTCGTGATATATCTGCGAAGTTTTCAATGTATCTCCGATACCAACTGCAAGTCTGAAGGAAACTTTGAACTTGCTTCACCGTTTTCGGGGGTGGTATCTGCATGATAGCACTTACTTTCTCGGGATCCACCTCGATTCCGTTGGGGGTGATGTAATGACCCAGATACTTGATTTTGGAGCAAACAAATTGACATTTGCTTCGATTGGCCTGGAGTTTGAATTTTTCAAGTCTTTCAAAGACTGCTTGCAAGTCCTGCAGATGTTGTTCAAATGTTGGCGACATAATGATAAGATCATCCAGGTATGCCAGAATGTTCACTTGCAGACCACGGCAGAAGAGATCCATCAGTCTTTGGAAGGTTGCAGGAGCTGTCTTGAGAACAAACGGCATTTTTGTGAAGCGAAACACTCCAAATTGGCATACGAATGCAGTCTTGTCTTTGTCTGGAGGATACATATTAATTTGATGATATCCCGACTTCAGGTCAATTGTGGACATGAAAGCTGTTTCCTTCGTGTTATGGAGTAGATCATCCATACGAGGCAGAGGATATGGATCTGATTTCGTTACCGCATTGAGTTTGCGATAGTCGATGCACAAACGGAATTCACCATTTGGTTTTGGAATAAGCACTACTGGTGCTGCGTAGGGGGAATCACATTCTTCAATGATACCAGCTTCATATAGGGCATCCAATTCTTTTTTCAAGATTTCTTGTCTGGCCGGTGACAGACGATATGGGACCGTGGCAACAGGAGGCGCACTTCCAGTATCGATATGATGCTCTATGAAGGGTGTTGGTTCTCCCCTCGGACGAAACGTAGTTTCATATTTCCGTAACAAATCATCTAGCTTTTTGCGCTGAGAGTTAGTTAATATGCTGGCCTCATCCGGCCGAAGACAGTAGTCGGATAATGGCTCTTTTCCTTGAAATGGACGGGAATCGAATGAAGATTCTTGATCTTGAAATAGACGGGAATCGAATGAAGATTCTTGATCTTGAAATGGACGGGAATCGAATGAAGATTCTTGATCTTGAAATGGACGGGAATCGAATGAAGATTCTTGATCTTGGAATGGACGGGAATCGAATGAAGATTCTTGATTCTGAAATGGACGGGAATCAAATGAAGATTCATGGTCTTGAAATGGTGGAGAATCGAATGAAGATTCTTGAACTTGAAATAAACGAGAATCGAATGAAGATTCTTGGTGTTGAGGTGTGCGTGATTGGATTCTCTGAGTTTCAACAAGGTTGAACTTTCTTTCTGGTTTCGTAGCGAAATGCCAGGAATTTTCTTTTAAGTTGGGAATTATTCCAGCCTTCTTGATAAAGTCAAAGCCTAGAAGCGTGTTGTTGTCCTTTGCATCTGGTAGGGCAACCATAGAAACTTTATATGTTCGTCCTTCGAGACAGAGTTTCACCTTTGCTGTGTGCACTTGTGTTTCACGACAGCTTCCATCGGCTAGGGTCACAGCAAGAACGGATGTCTGAAATGGTACTCCCTGCTGAAGAAGTGTGGCATATAACATTTCACCAGCGATTGTGTGACTTGCTCCGGTGTCTATCAAGGCTGTTACCTCGATTCCGTTGACAGCAATTGGAACCATGGCAGCCGAATCTTGGATATTCACACTTTTTAAGTGTATGTTTCGTAGCTTTGCGTTCGAAGACTTGCAATTCGAGCATTTCGTGATAGTGACTCCTGGTTCACCGCAACCGTAGCAGTATATGTGTGGCTGATCCCCTTGATGATTGTTGTGACGCATGGGCTCTCTTGTTCGGGAGTTATAGCTTCTTGCTGAAGGATGCTCATCTTTTGATTCATCCTGCTGGAATTGTCTCGTTCTGGAGTTATAATTTCTTGCTGATGGATGTTCATCTTTTGATTCATCCTTCTGGAATGGTGCCTTTCTGGAGTCGAAGTGCTTTGATGTTTGATGCTCATCTCTTTTTTGATAGTTGAACCGGAAATTCTTTTTTTGAAATTTTCCTGCAACGGGATTGGGAGAGGAATTCATCTTCTTTTGATTTCTCAAGTTTTCATAAGTATCCAGCTTTTCAACTAGTTCATTGGGATTGATTAATTCTGTCCATATGTCCAAAAAGTGTTCTTTGACATCTGGAGAACATTTTCTTTTTATTTGCTCGGAAATAATTAGATCCTTGAGGCTTTCAAACTTGTCAACTTTCAACTCCTGGAGCCATCCTTCGAAGTAATTTCTTATCTCGAAAAAAAAATCACGCCAAGTACTTTCTGTGTCTTTCTTGTGTGTAAAGAACAGTTGACGAAATTTTTCGGCGTTCAACTTGAATCTTTTTAGCAAGATATCACGGGCATCTGGGAACTTTGTAACCTCTTCAAGAGACTCTCTGGCAAATATTCTGGATATCTCACTCGGTAGCGATCCAATAAGGTAGGGCACCCATTGTTCCTCTGGAACTTGAAGAAAGTTTAGCTGTCTTTCAAATAATGTGAGGAAAACAGCAATGTCCTCATTAGTAGTGAAAGTTGGTAGCAACTTCTTCATATCCGGTCGTTGGCTTTCGACAGCGACATCACTTGCATTGTGTTTGGATTGTGCTTGGGTTTGCAAGCGTAGGCGTTCTAGCTCATAGTCCATCTCTTGCTTTCGCTTTTGTTCTTCGGCAAGCTGTTTTTGCCTCTCGGTTTCTTCAATTCTTTCTTCTATTATAGTTGTAAGAAGTTCCTTCGTGTATTCAGGATCATAATCTGTAGAGGTAAGTATAAGATTTCTCAGTTCTGACACTGTGGTGTCTTCAGAAAATTTATCACCCAAAGTCAGTTGTGTTGCCAGTTTTTGCAAATCACACTTTCTTCCTTTCGCAAAATATGCAGACATGTTGCTAGCTTTCTGCACTGAGTTTGTAAAGAGTCACAGTCTGTTGTACGCACAAGTTCGGAAGAAAAAGTTCAAAAGTGTTAAGTTTTTTTTTCTTTGTGCAAAGTTTATTAAAACTCGAACAGAAAAAAATTTAATTAAAGAAAATTTTTAGTGTTAAATTTATATGTCTGTGCAATGTTAACTTTTCACAAATAGGAATTAGTAAGTTTAGCATTTGACCTCTGTACTTGTACAATAACAGGCTATTATGTACCTTATATCACAAAATCTTATTTATATCACAACACATTCCTGATACAAATAAAAGAAGGCAAAAGAATCAACTAAAATATATGCAATTCTACTAATATTATTACTTTAAAAGTGTAAATTATTGGTTTTAAGGCTTAAATAATTCTAGTTTTCAGCACATTCTAGAAATTTTAATTTTAGCACTATTAACTATTTACATTTACCCTGAAACATTCAAATTGTATTCCTTAAAGACACAACTTTGGTTCAAGACAATTATTTCAAAAACAACCAATTCACTTTACAACTAATTCACTACAATGTACTAAAATATCTCAAAATGATTGCTCTTACTTATACCATTTTGTCAAAACAAAATCAATAACACTTCAAATAAAACACAAGAAAAGGTTTACTCTTCAGAATAATGTATTCAATTCCAAATGCACAGAAAATAAAATATAAAAATCACTGACTAATATTTTACAGCAACCCAGAAAAAGATAAACAACATATAACTTCTGGTTATTTTTATACCAGTTTCCAAGAACACTTTGTTATTAAAATAATAATTTGTATTATTCTTGTAATAACACTTTAAATTACTGTAATTAACAACAAGTAACAAGCAGATTCTTCAGTAATTGTTAAGCAATACTTTGCATATGAGAGAACTCTAATAGAATTCATTAACATGAATATTTTGTATACAAATACTGTTATATAAAAATAACGGGTGCGGGAAAATAATTCTTTCCGTTTTTTATTTATGACTCGTATCAGTCGTACCTAGTCGTACCAGTTAGGAATAATGGCGTCTGCGCGCCTTTTGGCTCAACCGTTATAATATGCTTACACGTGCAGTTTCAATTGACTTATTTAGTACTAAAGTTTTAGTTTAAACTAAATAATTTTGTAAGGCTTTAACAAAATTATTATCTTTCAGCATGCAAAATCAAAATGTAAATATTAAACAATTTTTATTTTATACATAAAACGAAACTGTTTCGTTTTACGAAAACATGCATTAATTTTAAGACAATAAAAAGCAATGTTGTTTCGTTTTACGAAAATATTCATTAATTTTAAGGCAATAAAAAAAAGACTTATCTTTCGGTTGTCGTCTGCAGTAGACTTGGGTTAATAATAATTTCCGATGCTTCTACCAAGGGATTTGGCACATTTGAAGTTTCCCGGACTTGGTCAATTTGAGTTGACTGGCGGGTCTAAACTCGTAAGTCCTGAAAAAAAGGCTGAGAGAGGAAGACACATATTTCGCGGCAGCTTGAATTTTTCAAATTTTGCCTAACATGCGAAATTTTTCCCAATATGCGGGTAAGAGATTTCGTTGGGCGCCATTGTGATAGGCTGTGTGGTGAGACTAAAGTATTTGTAGTAAAGAAACTACTCTCGGGGATAAATACCTTTTAATTATAAACTAGTCCCACAGCACAACTTCACAAAAGAAAACAAAAATACAAAATCTTTGGCTAAACGCCGAATTGGTTAACATAGACATATGATCAAGACATGTTGAAAGTCCAAAAGTCTCTTCCTCTCTAAAGTTCCTACACTACGCACCAAAAGAATATGAAGCTTGGCCCCGCTGGCGTTGCAAGTCTGCCATAAAAGACAGTTATGGCCGTTATGGGGATAATGTTCGCGTTACAAGCTGAGAATTTAGGTATAAGTTCTAGTTTGTACATATTTGTACAATATAAAGTCATTTTCTTATTCATGTCTTCAATTTTGACCTCACAATTTGCAACGCAAGCCTAATCACAATGTGTTCAAATAGCTTTATGTTTAATATCATTTATTTTAGTTTTGGCTAAAGTTTCATAAATTTTAAAATTTGTTTCATATTAAATAAATCTTGTAGAATTACATATAAAAAAATTATACTTGTATATTGAGTAGTTAAAAAATTACATGAATGATCAAACTATGCTTTGTAGTTCCTTCTTTGCACATTTTTAAGACTCCTTAGACCCCTTAAGTGATTTATAACTACAATTAAGTGCTTTCTTCGTAATAATATATAATTTCCATCAATCAGATACAAGGACAAAGTTTTGTGTGACACATTTTTGTTTTTCAAAGTGTTAGATTTCAGTTTTTAAAAGACTTTTCTTGTAAATATAATTTTGGATTTTTGAGAGGAGGGAAGGGCAACGAAAAATCGGCAAAGGGCCGCATGTGGCCCACAGGTTTCGCCAGAATAGGTAACCCAAAATTTCGTACAAAAAAGTACAATTTTCAAAATTTTTGCTTTATTACAAAAAAAAATCTGTAAAATATTTTTACTATCCCATCCCTAAATTAAATGCAATATACTTTTATGTATATTAAAAAACTGATGGCTTTCCATAAACATTTAGTGGAGTTTTAGCATTTTAAGTGCAGGCCTGTTTCCAAGTACCCGAGTTAAATCAATTTAATGAATTGAATTTGAATAGAATATTCGTGGAAAAGTTTAAAAAATCAAAAGATTTAAAGCCCAATAAATAAAATCCTCATATTCAAATAAAAATCCAACAAATTAAACCTACGTGCGTTTTTTTCTTTTCTTATAATTATCGTTCCTTAGAATGCTATTCCTATGGGAAAATTAGCTCACGTTTTGCACTCCAACACCCATTTGTGTTCGAATTTCGAAAAATAGCTTCTTAAATGACACCTAGATATAAAAAGAATATTTTCCAATAATTTGGTAGCTGTACCTACAGTAGTTTGGGCTGGGCTATACGCGAGTGAGTATCTCACTCGCCTCGTATAAGTTAGTCCCTCATACAAGTGCACCTAAACTTGCTGGAAGTTTGAAGACTGATTACAATTTTGGTGTTACGCCTCAAACTGTAAAAAATGTGTTAAAAGAAAGTTGTTATAATGGTCGAGTGGCCGGGAAGAAGCCCTTCATCAGTAAAGTGAACCAGAAAAAGCAGCTCCAGTTCGCTAAGTAGAACGTTGCCATACTACTTAGGTTCTGGGAAACAGTTATTTTCAGTGACGAGTCATCCACGGATCCGACGGACGAGTTATGGTATGGCGATAGCCAAATCAACAAATGAAATCAATCAAAGAATTCGGTTGGCACTGTTAAACCCGGTGGTGAAGGACTCATGGTATGGGGATGTATGACTTATGAGTAGCCGGAGTCGAAAACGTGACCTTTATTTATGGAAATATAAACAAATACAAGTATCTATACATTCTTAAGGAGCACGTTAAGCAAAGCGCTTTGAAACTGAACCTGTAAGCTGGATTTATATTCCTACAGGAACAATGATCCTAAACATGCGGCCAAAATTTGCAAGGAATAGTGCCTTTATCACGTCACAAAAACAGCTGCCTATTATAGCCCTCCCCAGAGCCCCGACTTGAACCCCATCGAATACTTGTGGGATAATATCAGTCGTAAACTGAAAGAATGTTCAATGAAGAATGTAAAGAAGCTGAAAGACGCTGTTCAAGACATATGGAGCAAGATAACTCCAGAGACAACGAAAAAACTCGTCGGAGTGATGCCTCTATGTTTGAGAGAGGTGATCAGAAACCAGGGTGGATCAACTGACCACTAAACAAAATTTTACTTGGCAATAAAGATATAAATTTACAGATATTTATAACATCATACAGAAACTGTTTTTTTTTATTAACTTTTTCGTTTCCTGAAACTCTTTTCAAGTTCCTTGCCAAAGTATTGATAATTTCTTATTTTTACAAGTTCTAATTATTCATAATTTAGTTTCTTATAAGAATCCTATGTTTAATTTTACATTTGTATTTTCTTTGCAAATAAAAGTTTTATTTAAAAATGCCAGCTGCGTACGAAAACTTTTTTACCCACTGTATTATATAGATATTAATGCATGATAAATACAAAAACAAACTTTTTTTACCCTGTCGATAATGTTATATATTTTAGCAGCCGCTCCCTTTGCCAAAGCAAACGCTTCAAAGTATGGTGTAGTTTGACCTATAAATGTTGAGGCAGTGTTAATGTTGAAAAATACCTGAAAATTTAAAAGGTTTGGTGTGAAAGTAATGTTTAATACATTTGAACGTTGATTGAATAATTTTTTCAACAAAAGCAAGTTTTATGCATGAAATGAAGTTCAAATATAAATGGGAAAATTGTAGTAAAATTTTATGCTCAAAGTACATCGCTATTATTTTACTTTTACTTGCATTCGATAAGCTTTAAAGCTACCATAGTTCATTTAAATATGCACAATTAATGCTTATATTTCACAAACATGTTAAAAGCAAATTTGGAATGTATTAATGGCTCAAATTAATATTAGTAAACACAAGTAGTATTTGTCATAGCTCTATTTTCTATTGAATAAGTATTTAGATGATAAAATTTACTTGTAACTGAAAAACCAAACTATATTTTTCAAACTTTATGTATTTTAGAAACATGTATTTTATCTTCTGAAAAAAATTTCAGTTCAAACAAATATATATCCTACAAATAATATATATTTTAATGCAAACATAAATTAAGTATTTTATCTTTTAAAAGCTTAATTTATTACTTGTGCAAATTAAGCTAGACTTTGTGTGTTTATAAGATATTATAAGCAAGAAGGAAAATTGGAGTGAAGTGACAGCGAGCCGAAAACCCACTCGCACCCTTTTGAGCGAACCGGGCAGAAAAGGACTATTTCCCTACACTTGTATGCAATGCTTGAATGAGATCTGTCTATCCTATTGACTTGGGCTACCAAATGCAATTCAAAATTTTTAGTTCGAAAGAAATTAACTTTCTTGAACTTTAAATTACTACTTTTTTAAGAAATAACCATTTGGATCACTAGCTAAGAACCAGCGAAGACGAACCCAATAGCGAAATAGGCAAGTTTCAAGGTTTTCTGCCCGGTTTTTTTTCTGCTGCAGTGCCGTGTATTCCTCCGCGTTTCGTTATTGAATAGGCTCGCTTGCTGCCCTGTTGAGTGAAGCACGCACCTCCCTCCACTTTTACCTCTAGCTCATTGTTATCAGATAACACGCCTTTCTGGTGGTTAGATTATAATAAAAATTAATATATTAAAAATTATAATATTTTGAGATAAAAACTTACAGTTAATAACGTTCCTCCTGTTAAACTTCCCTCAATTACAAGTTTTATACCGTACCAGAAAGCTAATGCGTAACCCAAGAAAAAGCAGAAATACGTAATACTGCTGCTAAGTGCTGTCAATAGGCCTCTTTTCATTCCTTTTTGACCAGCTGGCACAAGGCAGTTATCATACCTATTAAAAAAAAATCACAAAACGACATAATTGTTCAATCAATCGCGAATAAATCACAATGAAACTCATCATTACTTTACGTTCATGATGCCGACCCGCCAGCACAACGGTTAGAGAGCTAACCTTTGGAGCCTCTGGGTTCGGGTCCGAATCCCGGTGAAGTAGGGATGTTAGTGTTTGTCCCGAGTACATGCGGAGTACGTGCTCGTTAAATCTGTTGGGTTCGAAAGTCCAGTGGGAGGTCATTCCACAGTTTCCCACGGGTAGAGAGAGGTGAGAGGGTACAGGTCCTTGGAGAATATTTCCTCTTCCTTGGGGACATGTCTAAATTGTGGAGTGGCGCGCGATAGATGGTCACGTCATGATCTGTCACGTATGTTTGTGTGCTTGTGAGTGTGTGTTGTGCATGTCTTACTTGACGAAGATTTATACAGTGGTGGACATAATTATAAGACACCAATCATTTTTGACAAATAATGAACAAAAAGATCCAAACCTTAGAAATGTCTTATCAAATACGTCAAAAACATAAATTTATTCTGTTATCACATATAATTGTTGTATAATAATGATATTTTCTTACAATTTAATGAAAAAACTTTAAAATATAATGGACAAAATTATAAGACACCCGAATTTTTTTCCAAATACAAATGTAAACATAGTTTGCCGACACTAATGCTTTAAAAGAAAATAATCTAACAAGGTTATTCGATATTTGGTGGAGTCTCCATTCATTTTTAGCCTACTTTTCTTTTTTTTAATTCGAAGAATTAAAAAAAATAAAAAGTAGGTATTGACATGCGGTCGATGTCCGTCCGTCCGTCCGTCTGTCTGTCTGTCCGTCCGTCTGTCCGCACCCCCCTTCCAAAATTAGTTCTATCAATCCGATCTTAAAAATTATTTTTTTATTAGAAAGGTATAACCTCAGACACCCAACTTTCATACTTTTTGTCCGTCTGTCTGAACGATAGGATGGACATAAATCTACTATTTGACGACGAATTTCCCATTGAATTAGCATTGAAATTCAATTTCGAGTAATTTTAATCGCTGAATTTAACTACAAATGCTACGGAAAAGTGATATACGTCAAAAAATTCAGCGTATCCAAATGAGAATATATTGAAAATTTCAGAAAAGAATTCGAATTCTAAGTACTTCAATTACTTAAAAAACTTTAACATTTAATGCTCATTTAAAAAGCATAGGAAGCCACTTTATTAGAAATAAATCACCATTGCCATGGCAACAATCGCTTGAGAAACTTTTATTCTTTTAGACAATGAATTAAAATAAATTTATTTTTGCGACATCGATCAGTTTGAAATGACGTCAAATATATTTCACTTCAAGATTCTGTATGTAGGTAAGCAATGTTTTCATTTTATTCAAAAGAGAAAAATATAACATATTTATTCTTTGAAATATAATTTTTTGCAAACGATTTAAGTAATAATTATTTAATTCTCGAAATAAAATAAATGAAACTAGCTGAATTTAGCTGGTAAATGTTTAATATAGAATTAATGCTGTGTTTGGCGCCTTTTTACCTGTTAAACACAACTGTTGTTTGGAAGCAGGTTAAGTGACAGATTCTGTTACAAACCTACTTGTTTATTTACTTTTATTATTATTATAAGTGCATTTTGGAATAGTTTTATGGGTTTTTTTTCTACGAAAAATTAAATATTTATTTATAACTGCAAATAAATCATGCGGACGATAAGTAATATTTATTTTATTGGTGATAGAAAATAAATGAAAATAATGGCTTTACGAAGTTGAAATTATAGCAAGATGCTGTGGTTAGTGAAATTTATTCTTTTGTATATAAATTTAATGTAGAAACGGTTGTTGATGCCACTTACTGTAACGATTCTAGTTTTTTCAAGATAAGAATTTTAGTAAGTATTTAAGTAACAGGAAAGTAGGCTATTTTAGTTCTTTTAGAACTTCTTGTTATAACATGAAATATGCTATTTAGTATTGAATATATTGATTCTAACAAAATACCGCAAGACAGTTCTTCCCAAGTGCATTTTTCAAGTCGTCAGCACATGCAAACTTCCAACAAATTTCGGTAAACTGCAAGAGCCAAGATCTCTTACAAGTTTTTGATGAGATTTAAGTCTGGGGAAGGGAGAAGGTCACGGATGAACGTTAATGCTTTGCTCTGAAAGCCACTTCTTTGTTTCTTTTGATGTATAAATTACGTGTTATTGTGCTGGAAAGTGTAGTTTTCGCTGCAAAGAAGTTCACCGTATATTGCTAGTTGATATTTAAAAAGATTCTTATACGCTTCGGAATTCATTCTTGAACGGACAAAAACAATATCTGCTTTCCCTTGAGTCGAAAAACCAGCCCAAGCCATTACTGAGTCTCCACCCATTTGGTGGCTCATTAGTACTTAAGGAGACTTCCGTAAATCATGCCAATAATAGTGAAATCCGTCAGTGCCATCCAGGTATAACTTTTTTTCAGCCGAAAATAGCAAAGAGTACCATTTGGCAGTCCAGGTCATAGTTTGTTTCGCGAAGTTTAGAAGGTCCATTTTGTGCCGCCTTGGAAGAGGTGTTTTTACCCACATTTTTAAAATTACGCATAGGAAGCATTATGCAACATCCTGCGAATGATTGCCTTGCTGATGCCTTGATGCCTGCCTTGATTAATTCAGTTTCGAAGTATTTTTAATGGCTATAGAGGTCATCTGATTCTGTGTTGCGAGCGAAAGCATATGGGGTCTGTCTCTCGGGGACAAGCAAGGAGTACGCCCAGATCTTTTAATCACCAATTAATTAATTCCTCTTTTCAAAAGATGTTTAACTGCACATCTAGAGTGCTTAACAACTTTTGAAATATCATTAATTGAAGCACCAATTTCATTTAATCTCCAAATTTAGGAAAATTTCATTTTCTTTTAATTCTGTACCTCGTGGTATGTCGGGATGTTTGTAAATGCTTGAAGATGGTTATTGGCTGCTTTAGTTAACTGCTGACGTCATAACAGCGCAGCAGAAAATTTGCATATTGAAAATTATTTAGGGTGTCTTATAATTTTGTCCATGGTATTTTTTAATTTTTTTTATTAAAATCTATAAAATATCATTTCTGTAATACAATTAAGGGTGATAACAGAATAAATTTTAATTTTTTATCATATTTGACGAGGAATTTAATGATTTAAATCTTTTATTTCAGTGTATTGTCAAATTAGGCACTGTAAGCGGGTCCTTGACCAAGCACATGCACACAAGCCTGAAAGTATATGTCTACCAACTAACCAACGTTCATGACAGTCGAGAGGTGAAATTTAATAAAATATATGGTTAGTGTGTTCATCTAAGCTTTGAAAACTTATTATTATAGTTAAATATAACATCTTTGCAGGTTTTTTCAGATAAATTCAATCATGTCTGTTTCAAAGTTAACAATTGGCGAATGATTTATCATTTAATCTTACCTAGTTAAATTTTGAGAAATTAAGCAATTAGAGTGTTTATTATGGTGTTTTGTGCTAACAAAGTCAAAGTGTGAAACTGTTATATAGGCCACAATACTTGATGAGGCTTGACTTGGTACAGGCTTCAGTGGATTAGATACTAAATTAATTATCACAAATCTAAAGTACTCCACTAAGAACGAACTCAAACCCATATACATAATACCAGATAGATTTAGGACGTTTTCCCCTCTTTTGTACAAACGCACATAATGCTTCATTTTTTTTATTCTCTTAATAAAAAAATGAAGCATTATGTTGAGACGAGGTTGCACGAGATGATCCTCCTCCTCACCTTTGTATTTCTTTCTTTTCTCCACCAAAGGCCGCCACTGTTCGTATGGACGACAGCACTTCCTCGGCTACCGCAGCGGCAGTTCCATACGCCTTCATCTCTTCCCGAGAAACAGACGCTTGAATCTGTTTAACGAAACATGACTTACAAGAAAGAAAAAAGAGGTTACACCGCAGTTACACGCCTCGAGCGTTTGATTCCAGCAGCCATTTGAGCGTGACCTTGATTTTGTCAAGGTAACAATTAAACAAGCAGGTACTCTAAGCTTCCGCTGAAACTGGCGCTCAAGGTCAGAAAAGCCCATCTCGTTTGGTTTCGTGACCTTGAGTGCCAGTTTCAGAGGAAGCTAAGTATCTGCTTGTTAAATTGTTTCCTTGATAAAATCAAGGTCACGCTGAAATGGCTGCTGAAATCAACACTCGAAGCGTGTAACTGCGGTGTTATATTTCAATTTTTTAATTCGACAACAATTATTTGCCGAGTTATTGTAAAAAAAACTGGAAAAAAAAACCCCAAACTTTTGGGACCGTGTAAAAAATTACGATTCCAAAATGGTGTCGAAATTGTTTTGAACGCATCCTTTTGCAATTTAGTTTCTTTAAAAATTGTTTTTTTCGCAGCGTACCTTTAACATGAATCCCTTAACAAAGGTCACTACAGGCGTTAAGGAGAGGATGACCAACGCCAGGCTCCAGCTATAAGAAAATCCTAGGCAAGCGCAAAGGATGGCCGAGGTCATGGAAGATATGCAGATGCAAACTTTTTCCCCGATACCGGTCTGGATTCTTGACAGGTCCCTAGTGGAAAAAGGAAATCCTTTGGTAACAGTGAAAAAAAAGGTTAAAAAAAAATGCATTGATCGGTATCTCTCGCAGCATCCCAAAACGTTTGTGCCGGGAGAAGAGCCAAGGGAGAAACGGTTTTCGATTTCTAATGTCCACCAAGCGGATCAGAATACGGCAAGATGCCTAGTTCAATTATGGAGCTCTTTCCATGAACTCTTCATATATGTAGTTATTTGATTGGATTAAAAATTAAGTTCTGCCATCGGTGTTGACCCCGTATAAAATGTCTCATTTGAAAGTTAATAACTACTAATTGTTTTTTTAGAAGTTCCCAAATAAGCCATAATTATACATATGGGTAATTCCACGTAAAATGATACCACAACTGAAAAAAAAAAACAATATTTTTTTCTACAGTTGTAACTTTTATATGTGCTTTAGAAAAAAATTGATTTTTTTTGTATCAACAACTATTATTGTTTCATCCTTGGCAACACAGCAGCTTCAAAATGGCTGCTTTGTTTTGAAAGCATGGTCTCGTGTTTTTTCATCATTTTAAACCCGTGAATTTTATGGTAAGAAACAAATTTTATCAGATTTTTTTGGTAAAATTATTAAAATACACTATCAGAACTATCTTAAAAACACATTATTAATCGGAATCTATAACTATAAGAACTTAATTAGAACACACTTTCCATGAAAATTAGCCCATATTCTGCTAAAGTTTTTTCATAATATCATAGCATAAGAAATCTCCCTAAACATATCAATATTATACATTTCTGACATCTGTGTTAAGGGCGAAATAGGTATATTAAATTATACTTGCTCATCCAAGGAAAATAAAAATTTTCGATTCCTGACACTCAAAAATTGCTCTTTTTTTAAAAATTAAACAAATACCTACTTAAAACAAATGCCAACGTTTCATTAAATCCCCAAAATTACTCCCCTACAAATACTACACTCACCAATTAAATGTAGCGATTAAGCAAATTTAAATGTTGTAAAAAGAAATAGGGTAGACTGACCAGTGAGTGAACAGGTCCCAGTGAATGAACAGTTGGTAAATACATTTAAAAAATAAGGATTGAAAATAATTCCACTGGATGGATAGACAACCCTGAATTCCTCCCATCTAGTAGGAAGCTATCTGACAAATGATTGGTTGTCCTGGTCGCATGGTCTTATTTTAGAAAAATGCTGGTTTGTTGTCATCTATGCAGCACCTTGTTTCTCTATATAAGTAATAAATTAAGTTTTCTGCCATCACCCTTTTTGATTATAATTAATGGTTTTTATTAATTTTTTTCACTAATTCTATTAAGGATACATTGAATATGCATATTTAAGCAATGATTCTGATTGTTTCAAACATTGTAGCATGAATAGATTGGGAGAACAAGGGTGTTCAATAACTGGCTAGGCAAATTGTGATAAAGCCAATGAATGCACACATGTTCATTCACTGGGATTTGTCTGTGTTACAGAAAATCAAAGCAAAATACCATTTTTTTTAAAAAACTTCTTTAGCCATTTTATACATTAACACTCTAGTGAATAAATAAAAAACACCTCCCAACCAGTGACTGAACATACATGTTCAGTCACGTGTAGTAACACTTTAGGCTAGTTTTCCCAGTGAATGAACAATTTTTGATTATGATTTTGAAAGTCTAGCATAGCTTATATTTTTAAGGAAGTTATTTTATTGTAATTTTTTTTGTTTTTAGATGTGTGGTGAAAAATACCCCACTGGTGATCAAGAAGGTTTCACCAAAAAGAAGTTTGTGAGGTTCAAGTACTCAACAAAGGACCTTGAAAATGCCTTAGAGGCTCAGAGGTGAGGTCAGGGCAGCTCCTAAACAAAGCATCTCTACAATTCAACATTCCAAAAGCAACATTGTCTACGAAATTGAGAGGGAAGACAATCGAATGTAGGTGTATGGGACCACCACCAGTACTGTCTTTTCCAGAAAAAAACTCCTTGAAGATTGGATAGTTGGAAAAGCGAAAATTGGGTTTCCCACGCAAAAAGATGAAGTTAAAGATGCCGTGTTCAGTGTAATGATAGAAACAGGGAGAAAAAATTCACTTACAGACAATCGTCCGGGAGAAAATGGGTGACACTTTTCTAAATAAAAAGAAGAGGCTGAAGAAGCAAAAGAGAAAAAAAAACAAGAAAGAAAAACATGAAAAAAATTGAAGAGTCTGAGACATCAACCGACATGGGCGGATCCAGAAGACGAAATTAAATTCTTAATAAAAATATCAAAGTTACTTTATAATTTAGATTCACAATAAAGAAATCGACACAATAATAAATATTTCAATAGAAAGTACAACTGTCGGTTTGAAATATACTAGTTTTTTCTTTAATCTTTTGTTCGGGGAAGATAAACTGTTTTACTTTTTTAAATTAGATTTTTTATTATGTAAATAAAATTTGTTTTATGTACAAGTAACATAAACGCTTTTTTAATAATTAATTAATAACTAATTGAATCGGTGTATTTAAGAATTTTTTATTATGCATTTTACAATAGAAAAATTGTTAGAATAGAGCAGAGGGAATAACAAGATAGTCACTCGCGCGAAAATTTATTTTGTAAGGTGGGAAAAATAAAGTTTACATAATTTATGTAAAAGAAAAATATAAAAAAAGCACCAGCTTCAGCACCTACTACACCAACAAAAAACATAATTAAAAAGACCAATTGAAGAAATGGCTAGTTCTGACTCACGGAAATCTTTCTTTTAACATTATATAACTTTGTCAAAACAAGAGAAAAATATTTTAAGTTTCTCTATAATTTGATTTGAATAGTCCTGGTTTCATTGACTGGACATTTTTGTGTTTATTCACTGGTAATAACTGTTCATTCACTTGGCTTTTGTACCACTTTTTATTTGGACCCCCAAAAGACCCAAAGCAATGTAATATAAAGTCACCTCCTTTTTTTTTGTAGAATTTACATATAATGACAGATGTGTTCACATTGTCATACACCCAGAAGTTACAGGTTCTGAAAATGTATGAATTTTCTTAAAACAAGTTGTCCTTAAACGTTCATTCACTGGTTAGTCTACCCTACCTCTCAACAAAATTCTGAAAATGAATTTGATGATGGAAAAGGAGCTTTTAGTTCAAATGGGGCAAATGTTAAGTAAAGATGCTTATTCAATAAAACTGAAACATCAACATTGGTCGGTTAGTCTCTTTGCGTGGTCTGAAAAGTAAGGTTTTTTCAGAAAATGCAATTGAAGAAAGAAGTAAGAAATTATCAGAATTCAATTTTAGTGGACGTTGTATAATTTTTCTAACTATGATTTTACCATGTATGCAATTTTTGACTTACCATGTTCAAAACTATTTACAGATGTTATGTTATGAATGCCTAGATATCCATTTCAGTGATGCAATTCATATGATGCAGTGTAAGTCACGCACAAAAATGTCAATAAATTATTTCCTATGATGTTTCAATACCTTTTTACAATTAAATTATTTAGCTTTAAATCTTATACTTAAAATAAGCACTGTTAGAACGTTGATTTACTGCACTGAAGAAGAAATTAGAGTTTATAATGATAACCAAAAATCGACTTTCCCTCATGTAGTGTAAGTCACATCAGGAAATTTTTCTTTTTTAGTAAAATATTAAATTAAAATTTTTTTACTGATTGCTACAAGTACTATATGTTCAGGGGCAAACCGACATAAAATATTTTTTTCTTTAATGTATAAAAAATAATTATCAACTATGCAAACGAAAATTGTTAAATCATCTAATGTTGTGCAAGTGGAAATGCTCATATTTAAAATATCTTTTAAACCCTGTAATGCATGAATTTGTTTCCATACCGAAAAAAATATATTTATATCTTTAATGCTCATGCATTATGGGAAAAATACTAAAAAAAATTAACTGCATTGGAATTTAAATAGTTTCAATTTTTAAAATTTTTGCCATGTGGCAAAAACCAACTACAAAATTCAAAATTTGATAAGAAAAGCTAGGAAACTCTAAATATATTTCAAAATAACCCTCTTGAACTATAATTTTTTAATGACAAATTATTTGTATTTAGTGCTTATATTATTATACTTATGATACTGCCAAAGATGTAATTTCACAACAGCTAATAACTGCACTCTTTAATTTTCAATGCACTTTTACTACAGTCATCTATGTGGGTTATTAGTAACTAAAACTTCAAAATGGAGTGTAATAGATGAAAAAAAAACACAGATTTGTCGAGAGGGAGCTCTACTTTAATATAACAAAGTGGATTATGTTACTTGTTGCCATATGGCAACAGTATGAATTAGAGGGTTGAACATAGTTCGCCGTTTTTAAGTCGGTTCTTCTTAAAATATGGTAATTTTCCTTGGGGATGTCCAAAACAAATGGTGGGTTCAGAATACTAGTCAACCAAGTCCACTTTTCGTGTCATTTTCGAGTTAGAAGCGCAATTCCATGAATTCTATGTAAAATTCAGAGCAGTAATGAAAAAAAATTCTTGGTCTACATAATATTCGCTAGCAGCAGCAAGTTCTGGTATTTAGAGGTACTAATTTTGGTATAAAGTTTTAACTTTAAACCTCTATAGCACAAAAAAGCTTTGTATGGACTTGGTATGGACGTTTTGCAGATAAACTGCAGTAACAGGCCTTATGACTTGAACCAGTGTTGTTAGAAATCATTGTTGTCTAAACCATAAGAAAGCATACTGAAAAAGACTAATTACTTCAGAGTAAAAATTTTCCAATGCATTGTTGCTAGTTACTTCAATTTGGATTTTTTTTTTTTTTTGGTTTGAATTAACGTCGCACTAGAGCTACACGAGGGCTATTGGCGACGGGCGTCGTATTTTAGAACCACAGTCAGGTGACGAGCCAACACCTGAATAGGCACCCAACGCAACCGTTAAGGGCGACATCGTACGCAGCGTTAGGACTTTGAAGGATATTTAACGTGCACTCCCTTACACGGGGTATTATTCGTCGGACATTTTTGGCTGCACGGGCCGTTTTATAGGTCGGCAGCTATTTTGGCGATGCCCGGACCCGAACCTGGGACCTTCCGCATGCTAAGCGAGTGCTTAACCGACACTTCAATTTGGAGTTCTCGAGTTAGGCACTCGTATTGGCAGTTGACACTCGTAACACTCATGGCAGTTGGTATACTCATATTCTGAGTTGTCAAAATTAAACTATTTCCGTGTGTTGAAAATAATGTACTGATATTTAGAGGTACTAATTTTGGTATAAAGTTTTAACTTTAAACCTCTATAGCACAAAGAAGCTTTGTATGGACTTGGTATGGACCGTGTGCAGGTAAACTGCTGTAACAGGCCTTATGACTTGAACCAGTGTTGCAAGAAATCATTGTTGTCTAAACCATAAGAGAGCACAGTGAAAAAGACCAATTACTTCGGAGCAAAAATTTTAAGATTCATTGTTGTTAGTTACAGCAACCCTTCGTTACATCGCGCTTCCCGGGAGACAAGCAAAAAACCGCGATATAACCGAATGCGCGATGTAACAAGCGACTTGTAAAACATATTTTACTAATTATATCGAAAAACTTAGGAGACATGATACAAGGCGCGATACATCCGAATGCGCGTTATAACGAGACGCGATGTCGCGAGGGGTTACTACTTGCATTTAGAGTTTTCGAGTTTGGCACTAGCATTGGCAGTTGACACTCGCAACACTCCCCGGCAGTTAGTTTACTCATAGTCTGAGTTCTCAAAATTAAACATTTGTGTGTGTGTTGAAAATATTGTACTTACCCAGAAATCAGACTTGCAAAATCTCCCGTTTTTTCAGTGTCGTACCATCCAATGTCTTGCTTCAAGATGGATGCCATGAACAAGCACTTGATCCTGAAAGCCTGGTTGGCGGCCGCCAAACTGAAGAAGCTCACCATGATGTAGCTGCAGACCACGTTGTAAAGTCCGAAAGCCCCATTGTAGGCACACCAAAAGGCAGTCTCGCTCAGAAACTCGTCGGTGGTCCTAATAAAAAATACTGGAGACCAGGGTTTGAAATTAACGGTCGCTAGTCGCAAAATGCGACCAAATCCTACAATTTAAAGTAAATGTAGTCGCAGTTTTCGTGAATAGTTTTTTTTTTGTAATGTTGATATTTATGAAGTATTTATTAAAGTGATTTTCAAAGAATTTTGCCAAAAATTATCGTCTTAAAAATCTCAAATTGCCAACAACCTTGAATATGCCAAAATTGTCATTCGATGCATTTCTAGGAATCTAATATAATCAAGTTTCAAGATCTTACGATAGACGAAATATCATTATCGACGAAATGCTATTAGTAAATTTCATTACCATTGAAATTGCAAAGTCAGGCGATACATAAATTGCTATATAGCGGCGATCATAAAATTGAGAAACTTGTAGATCTTAAATTCCTAAAACTTTACATCTCCAGAAGCCAAGAAACTGTGAAACTTTGGGGTTCTATATATGTGCAATTGTGAACAGCTACGGCCATCCAAAAATCATATTTAGTAATTGCAAACGTACACATTGTGGATAAATTACATAAAAAATAGTATATTTCAAAAAATATATTTCTCAAAACCCTCCCAAATACTGTGCATTTGCTAATAGCTTTTAAACTTAGGAAATCACAAATTGCTCCTAAATTTTTCCATTCAAATTCTAACACTACTATGGAGACTTAAGGGGTCTAAGGAGTCTTAAAAATGTGGAAAGAAGATACTACAAAGCATAGTTTAATCTTTCATGTCATTTTTTAACTACTCAATGTATAAGTATAATTTTTTATATGTAATTCTACAAGATTTATTTAATATAAAACAAATTTTAAAATTTATGAAACTTCAGCCAAAACTAAAATAAATGATATTAAACATAAAGCTATTTGAACACATTGGGATTAGGCTTGCGCGGCAAATTGTGAGGTCAAAATTGAAATAGTGACCAAGAAAATGACTTTATATTGTACAAATATGTACAAACAAAGACTTTAACCTAAATTCTCAGCTCAATTTTAATTAGAAATTATTTTAAGAACATTTTTCTAAAAAAATTAATAAAATTTTAAAATTTTTGATTTTAAATTATTCTTAAAATAATTTTTAATTACAATTGAGCTGAGAATTTAGATATAAGTCTTAGTTTGTACATATTTGTACAATATAAAGTCATTTTCTTGGTCATTTTTTCAATTTTGACTTCACAATTTGCAGCGCAAGACGAATCACAATATGTTCAAATAGCTTCATGTTTAATATCATTTATTTTAGTTTTGGCTAAAGTTTCATAAATTTTAAAACTAGTTTTATAATAAATAAATGTTGTAGAATTACATATCAAAAAATTATACTACTTTATTGAGTACTTAAAAAATGACATGAAAGATCAAATTATGTTTTGTAGTACCTTCTTTGCACATTTTTAAGACTCATGTGACCCCTTAATCATTGAGGGAACGATACCGACAAATAACTTTCTGCACCGCAGACCTTAATAACTCTTTGTTAATCCAATCGCAAAAAAATAATTTTTGAAGCCGAAGTATTAAAAATGTTTTTTTTTGTTCAGGAATTGGAGTTACATTGAAAAAGTAACGCTAAAACAGTTACTTTTAAAAAGTAACTCTGAAACAGTTACTTTCAAAAAGCAACTCTGAAACAGTTACTTTGAAATAGTAACTCTGAAACAGTTACTTTGAAATAGTAACTCTGAAACAGTAACTTTTAAAAAGTAACTCTAACAGTTACTTATATAGGAAAAGTAACTAGTTATAGTTACTTATTAAATAAAGTAACTAATCAATGTTACCATTGGGAATTTAAAGTTATATAAGAAAAAAAAATTAGCCACTTAACAGATTTTTAAAGAGAACCAAGACTAAAGAAAAAGGAACAATCGCGAAAAATGATTAAAACGAAAATTCCACATTATTTAAAGTTAAATTTTAAATTAACTTTAAATAATTAATTTTATTATTATTAAATTTTATCCGAACTTCGAAGTTTGTCGAAAATATCCTTGAAGAGTGGCATGAGAAGTAACGGAAAACTAACGAAATTGTTCGTTACAGCTTAATAACTAAGTTAAAGTTACTTTCTAAAAAATCAACAGGCATTACTCTGCGTTACCAAAAAGAAGTTGTTACAAGTAACGCGCTACTACAATCCCTGGTTTAATAAACAAATAAATGTCATAAATCTAGTTGTCTTATATGTTTCTACAACAAAAATTTAAAGCCCATTGTATCCTTTCATTTAATTATATTTTCTTTTTATAATAAAAATTCCGTTAAATTTTTTATTTTAATGCATGACTTTTTAAATCAATAAAAATAGGAAAAGTGGCCAATAAAATTTTGAAAAAAATTATTTGTTTTCATATATATAATCTGATTCTTCTTAGCAAGAACCTAAAGTCATGTGAACAGTCTGGCTACTACAGGGTTGGATTTCTAAATAGGCTAAGTAGGCTGTAGCCTAGAGCGGCGAATCTTTTTAAACGGCAAATTTTACGACCAATTAAAGCGGCATTCGGCATAAAAAATTATTACAAAGGTACGAATTTTTTTTAAGAAATAAAACAAATGATTTACATTAATGCGTAAATCGTAAACTTAAATTTAGTACTAATATTTCGTAGTAAACATAGTCGCTGCGAGGGCAATCACTACCTCCCCCCGGACTTCGAAGTTGAAAGAAAAATAGAAAAACAGTTTAAAAAAATGGCCTATTTCGATTTAGTGTGTAAAGATACATAGATTATTCGAATATGGAAGAGTACACGGGAAGAAGCGATTGATTCATTAGGCGGTCGCCCGCAATTGTCTGCTTGGCGGCATAAAACCGGTTTTTCTCTTTCTTCTTCGCTTGGTCCAAGCGTCGGGATCGCCAATCGCCTGAGCTTGGTAGCTAGGAACCACAGATATAGTAGTTAAAGTACTACATTGGCATATCACGTGACCTACAACACTGACTTCATTGCTTGGACGTCCCGTCGTTAGCATTGGAGTTCACGTGATCTGCCACTATATTACTTTAACTATGATATCTATGGTAGGAACTGGTTTCCTTACACATGTTTAGGCGATCACTCGCTATCATCGCCAAAGTGGCCTGCTAAGGAAACTTCTCTGAAAAATCAATCGGTTTTTCCCGTGTACTCTTCATATGTGTATATCTATTTTAAACAGCACATACCACCCTATTTTGCGTCGACCCAGTTACCTTTACCCGAAGGGGGAGAATAACGTGGTCGGCAAATCAATCGTAGCCAACAAGCAGAAAATCTTTAAATCCGGCCCTGGGTTACTAAATTAATCTGCATTTGTAAAAAGAGACAAATGAAGAGTACACGGGAAGAACCGATTGATTTCGTAGAAGGCTTTCCTTAATAGTCTCTTTGGGGATGATAGCGAGAAATCGCCTAAAGGCGGTTACTCGCTTTGTTTATCTTTCGCGGCAACCCTGATTCGCGCCAGAGACCAGGGGGAAGAGTCGCACGTTTGTACCGCGATTGAAGAACCGAAAGAGAAACCGGTTTTCGGTCGCCAATTTCCGCCAAGCATACACAATTACGGAAAGACTCTAAAGAAATCAATAGGTTCTTCCCGTGTACTCTTCAAATACTTACATAGTTACATTTGTCGTGTTTCTATTGGCTGCATCGTAGGTTATCATCGTGTCGATAATTTTTCCATAACCTATCGTGATTGCTGGCATGGCTGCTCCAGACGCAACTGCAACCATCGTTCCAATAATTACTAACGTTTTGTCCCAGCAATTTGAATATCTAAACTAAACATCAAAGAAAAGTGTTAGAATTTTTTAACCCTTTCAGTCCCAAAAATTTACTACACTACAGAAACATCTGATATTCACAAAATAATCTTATTTTAGGTCAAATATACGAATTCCATAAGAAAAAAAATTCATTTTAATTTTTTAGATGGTTTTTGAAACAATGCCAAAGTTTTTTAACTGTGGAAAACAACAAAATAAAAAAAATATATATTACCTAAAAACACTTCGAGTTATGTATTTTAAGGTATCTGACCATATTATAAAAAAAATTTTAGTAATTATTTTAACCGAAATAGTTTAAATTGTGTTTTAAATATGTGGAACTGAAGTGAACTTATCAAAAATCAGGAGAAACGCTTGTTGACTATTTTCTAAATAAAAAAAATAATAGTTCTGACTTCTATTGAGATTAATGTAAAATATTGTCTCATAGAACAAAGTGTGAAGAATCGAATGATGTGTGTTTGGATGTCATAACGAGACATAAAAATTGTGAAAAAAATATTGAAAGTGATGATGCCAAATGGCATCACTGGGACTGAAAGGGTTAAGAAAAACCAAGAATTTATTTGCTATATGTACACTGACATGGCTATGTTTAATTACATTATTATTTGTTTATGGTTTTTTTTTTACAGAAAATAAATTTAAGTGTACATCGTTGGTTTAGCGCGTAAAAAAATTGAGTGGATTAGCGTTAGAAAAATAATTTGGGATATGCTTGGGCTTTTTGCGATGAAAGACTAGAAGGTGTCCTAAGAGTTTGATTGAACATACCAATATCCGAAACATTGATCACATATAAGTAAATATTTTTTACCTTTCGCTGCAATTTTTTCAGAGTATACTATGATCCGTTTTTTACGACACGTACAATGAGTAATTTTGGTAGAGAAATGGTTTAAATTAAGTGGGTGTGACATGGTTTTGTTTTTGCCATATACCATTGAGCTACAGAGTTTAGTCTGTAAAAAATTATTTTCTTATAATGATAAAAACGTTAGGATGTATGCTTTTTTTAAAAAAAATCGAGTTATCGTTAAACTATTTTTTTTTTGTTTTAAAAATCGTTTAGTTATCGTTTAAACTATGGATGTATATTTTTCTTTTTTTTTTTTTAAAAAATTGGAGTTAACTATTTTGCAAAAATCTTACCAAAGAAATGAATCCAACAGGAGGCAATTCATTTTTCTTTTCCTTCTCTTCCTTTTCTGATAAACGACTTTTTTCTCTGATAAAAGACAATAACAGTTTTTGGTATCCAAATTATCATAAATACACAAATTAAAATGAAGAAAAACAGGTTTGAATGGTATAATGTTAGATACCTTTTTAAGTAACTCGTGGGCCATTTAGTTAATCGATTATTATTTTTATATAATAGTTTTAGTTCCCTTTTTATCGGAAAAGAAACCGTTTATATAGGAAAATATACGTTTAGTGCTTAAATATGCATATTTGTAATCAACAGAACCAATCAATGAAGAAATCATATCACCTAAACCCACAATAAATCCTGGAATGGAAACTGGACGGAATCGCATCACTTGAAATTATTTTTAAATTATGAATTTAGTTTCTGAAAGTAATGGCAACAGAATTATACATTTTCAATTTTAATTATTTTCGTTAAAAGTTTTATTTAATTTTTTTAGCTGATGGCATCAGAAAAGTAAAAAAAAAAATGATCGGATTTGAGCCAAAGTGGTGTAGTTGTTTCAGAAAATTCGAATTTTCACTAAAAATATAACATTTTGAGCTTTGAAAGTTCAACATCTGTAACTTAAGTATGAACTACGCATTTTTGTGTCAAGTTACGAGTCAAACAAATGTCTAGTTTTTGAATCTATAAGACACATACACACAAAACTTAATTTTTATTATTATATTCACAATTTTTTTTGAGTTTTTGAACATAAATTCAAAAATAATTTGAATACGACATTTTTTTTCACTAAATATGTTTAATATGATGCTGAAACGTAACCTATAAATTAATAAGTGATTGCAATAAATTTAGAAAAAATAGCTCATTTTAATTAAAAATTCACAAATTTAATTTTTTTTGAGTTTTTGATCGTAAATTCAAAAACAATTTGAATATTACTTTTAATTTCACATAATAAGTTCGACATAATGTCTAAAGCATACCCTAAAAATTGTAAATGATTCGGATTATGTCGGTTGAGATACCAATTTTTGTCCAAAAACACCCTTTTTACCGCACAATGGGACGGACTGAACGGATATAATACTTTCCACTTTTCGTTATAACCGTAGTGTGTATGACTTATGACTTTCCTGGTGGGGGGCAAGATCGCCAAGCACTGCGACTTTAAGTCTATTGAACTAAGCCCCAGAAATGACACAAGCACAAGAGACACACAAAGAAAGAGACGACACAAACACATAGACAAATAACAACATTTATTGACGGACACAAACATCCATGCCTGACCGGGATTCGAACCCGACCCCAGCAGCTCCAAAGGCTAGAATCCTAACGAGTGTGCCACCGGGGCGGCTACCGTAGTGTGTAAGCTAAAACTAATAAGTTCAATGACAGTTAAAGGTAATAATAAAAACCAACCACAATTTAAAAAAAAATGAAAGCTACGAACAGATTTTACTCGCATAGGTTGTTTTATACGCCAAGGGTTTTTGTTTTTAGAACTAATATCCGTAAAACATAATGTTTTTCAACGTGTGTCAAGTCTTCAGATTTTTTTTTTATTAAGTTATCGATTATTTTATGTAATAAAGTATCTTACAGCAGAGATACCCTTAAAAATGGATTAGTATTGGAATATGTCGTCAACAGCCCACGCGTGTTGGTGAGTTAATCTAGTGCGGACAGCTAAAAAGCTTTGAAGTAGACCGAAGTTCGAAAGGAAAGTATACAGATAAGAAAAAATTGTGTTTCAATTAGCCTACGGATAAGGACAGGGACAAGTGAAAACAGTACTGTCGTGTCCGTCTTCCTTCAAATTAAAGTTATTATTTGGCGATAGTTTCAATGAATACTAAGTGATTATATAAACAATTTAGCTTGGGTTTTGCCGATGATGTGATATGCGCTGAACATAAGCATCGATTACAGGGACAAGTGGAAATAGTACTGCCTGTGTCCGTCTTCCTTCAAATTGAAATTTTTACTTGGCGATAGTTTCAATGAATAGTAAGTGATTATATAAGCAATTTAGCTTGGGTTTTGCCAATGGTATGATATGCGCTGAACATAAGCATCCCTCGATGATTACAGGGACAAGTGGAAACAGTACTGCCTGTGTCCGTCTTCCATCAAATTGAAATTGTTACTTGGCGATAGTTTCAATGAATACTAAGTGATTACATAAACAATTTAGCTTGGGTTTTGCCAATGGTATGATATGCGCTGAACATAAGCATCCGTCGATGATTACAGGGACAAGTGGAAACAGTACTGCCTGTGTCCGTCTTCCTTCAAATTGAAATTGTTACTTGGCGATAGTTTCAATGAATACTAAGTGATTATATAAACGATTTAGCTTGGGTTTTGAAAATGGAATAATATGCGCTTAACATAAGCATCAATCGATGCATTTTTATTTTAAATTATCAAATATAAAATATAAGTTGATAGGAGTATTGCGATGGAAACACGATGTAGAGAATTTATGTTTCATACACGTTTTGGAAAGTGTTGGTTCTAAAAAAGTGATTTTTGAAAATGCTTCTCCGTCTCATTAGGGCCCGACTTTCAACTTCAGGGGCTCAGGACACGAGTAAATTTGGGGGCCCCAAAACATACCTCGATAAAATATTTGCGCGTATTTTCCAATTTTACAGTGTTTACCAAAAAAAAAAAAAAAAGCCGAAGTAATTAGCTTGGAAAACATGCCTAATCTCTCCAAAATGACTATTTTTTTGTGAATCGAACACAATTTCTAAGTCATTTTTTTTTTTCATAAATTTAATTTTTTTGCATACTTCATATCAAAAAGTTTGGGGCAGTTGTATTAAGCATAAATGTTCAGGAGGAAATTTTGGGGGCCCCCTTAAAATGGGGGGCCCATGGCACCTGCCCAATTGCCATGCCGGAAATCAGGCCCTGAGTCTTATTATCTATCTGAAACCCCTCTGAATCTCGAACTAAACTAGATCAAGACTTAAAATTTGGTACACAAATTTCTAGTACCTGTCCGACGTCATAATAAAGTTTTCAAGAAAATTGCGTATGTGCAAGTAGTAGCTGCCATAGAACTTTTTTTATTTTAAAGTTATTGAAACTACCTTATAATATACCTTCATACATCATACCTTCAAATGTATGCATTGATTTGTAATTGAAACTCGTTTAACACTTTATAAGGCCTTTTTTTCTGGTAATGTTACGTTAAAGTATTTCTGGGATTGTGATTGATTTATAAAAAGAAAGTCATTTAGCTCATTACCTAAAATTAATTTTGATTATAAAGACCATTTAATTTCGGTGGGAAGTATGTTTCCCATCACCCGTTGGGAGCTATTCAAACGTATCGTCTATAGGAATCCTGCATTATTAATTTTGTTTGTGTTTTCTAAAGTTATCAGGAGATGGCAGCACTAATCAAAATGGATGAAGTTGTTGGGAATTGTACTTCCCACAGCCTTATAAAGGGTTAACGTTACGCAATCTGGTTTAGCTACTACGACTCATTAACTTAATAAAGATAAGGTGCAATAGATTTTATTTATTGGCAAACAGCAAGTATTGGAACTAAGAACTAACAAAAATCAACCAGCTTTGAGGCGAATATATAGTAACACAAGTATAACAAAAGCAAATAATTAACATTAACAGTCTTCTTGAGAGCGAACAGGATAACTAGCAAGTGGAACCATATCTGTCCAGATAAACGAGGACAGCTATTGAAATTTCTCGTGAAGAACCGACGGACATACGGACAAGGACACGGTCAATTGCAATAAAGCCTTTACGTTCATTAATAATGATAGATAATGAGAGTTCATTGATAAATAAAATGAGGAGCAAAGGTCAACCCCAGCGAATGTTTTCTCTTGCTATCGAATTTTCCCCCCAACCTTATCAAGTATGTTATTTTACCAGAGAAATTAGCCGTCATTTGATCTTTTTTTCTTTTTTTTTCATCAGTCATATTTCCGTTACTTAATTATGTGCTATTTTTTCTTCTTATGGATGATAAACACTTGAAGAGTCGACTTTGTTTTGTTAGGGAACAAGAAGGAACTGTTTAACGCTTCAAAGGATATTTTGTTAGGATGGAAATGTAAATCGATTGTCGATTTTCAATCTATTTTTATACCGTTAAATTATTTTTTTGTATAGTTAAGATTCATATTTCTCGAATGCTGTAGTCAGAATTTATTTCCAACAAACGCAATATTTAAGACTTGCGAGACGGAATTAATTTTTTGTCATTTTTAAATATTTTGAAAATATTTACTTTTTTTTTACAAATTTTAATGTTGATACTTATTAAGAATAAAAAGCTCGAGTCATTTAAGGCGACATTTTTTTCAGACTAACCATACGTCGCCCAAACAATACACATACAGTAAACGATAAAAAAACGATTTACAGAATTAGCAAACGATAAAAAACAAGAAGTTCTAAAACAACTAAAATAGCCTACTTTCCTGTTACTTAAATACTTACTGAAATTCTTATCTTGAAAAAACTAGGATCGTTACGGTAAGTGACATCCACAACCGTTTCTACATTAAATTTATATACATTGGAATAAATTTCACTACTTCTTAAAGCCAAATAAATTATTTTCATTAATTTTCTATCTCCAATAAAATAAATATTACTTATCTTCCGCATGATTTATTTGCAGTTACAAAATATATTTAATTATTCGTAGAACAAAAATTATAAAACTACTCCAAAATGCACTTAAAATAGGAAATGTAAATTAACAAGTAAGTTTGTAACAGAATCTGTCACTTAACCCGCTTCCAAACAACAGTTGTGTTTAACGGGTAAAAAGGCGCCAAACACAGCATTAGTTCTATACCAAACATTTACCCGCTAAATTAGGCTAGTTTCATTTACTTTATAAAGAAAATTAAATAATTATTACTTAAATCGTTAGCAAACATTTATATTTCAAAGAATAAATATTTAATATTTCTCGCTTTAAAATAGAATGCAAACATTTCATACCAACATACAAAGACTCTCGTAGTGAAATATATTTGACGTCACTTCAAACTGATCGATGTCGCAAAAATAAATTTATTTTCATTTATTGTCTAAAAGAGTTAAAGTTTCTCGAGCGATGGTTGTGATGGCAATGGGGATTTAATTGTAATAAAAATGGCTTCCAATGCTTTTTAAATGAGCATTAAATTTTGAAGTTTTTTAAATAATTGAAATACTTAGCATTCGAATTCTTTTCTGAAGTTTTCAATGAATTCTCATTTCGATGCGCTGAATTTTTTGACGTATCTCACTTGTCCGTAGCATTTGTAGTTAAATTCAGTGATTTAAATGACTCGAAATTGAATTTCAATGCTAATTCAATGGGAAATTTGTCGACAAATACTATATTATGTCCGTCCGATCGTACAGACAGACAGACAAAAAGTATGAAAGTTGGGTGTCTGAGGTTATACCTTTCCAATTAAAAAATGAATTTTTAAGATAGGATGGATAGAACCGATTTTGGAAGAGGGGTACGGACGGACGGACGGACAGACAGACAGACGGACATCGACAGCATGACAATACCTACTTTTCCATTTTTTTTAGTTCTTCCAATTAAAAAAAAAGAAAAGTAGGCTAAAACTATAGATTTAGTTTGCTAAAGAAAATGAATGAAAATAGATAATTTTGGCTTTTAAAAGTTTAAATTACAACTGGATGCTGTGTTTGGCGATTTTTTTTAGGTGCATAAAACTTGTCTAGTAGCGGTTCAAGGTGACAGTTATTGTTTAAAATCGACTTGTTTTTTAAAGAATTTCAGTGAGTATTCACGTAGAAAGTAGGCTAGTTTAGTTCGTTCTAGTTTCGAACATCTTTTTTCTTCTAAAACTGGTATCTTATTCATTAATTTTTATAGTAGTTTTAACAGTAGTTTTAAATTGATACAAAGTAGACTGAATCACTAAAAACACTGTGTTAGAATTCGCACTTAAAAAAAGTTCTTTTTTTCTTCAAAAAATCAATTTAGTTTAGTCGATGGGTATCCTTAAATGGAAGAAAACACTAAAAACGGCTTGTTATTAGTTATTACGGTTGGACGGTCGACTTCGGCTCCGGGGCAGCTGGCAAACCTATAACACACTTGACGATTTAGTTTATTTACTGAAACATTCGAGAAATAAAAATAACTCTCCTCGTTTAAATTAGTCTATAACTTAACACACTGTTGCATAATATTGTTTAAAAATATTGTTTGAAACATCATGAACCTTTTCAAATTTTGAAAGAATATATATTTGACTAGTAACTAGAAAATTTAAATAATTGTAATTATTTTTTGATACATTATATGCGCATTGTAACAATCAAATAAAAAAAGCAAAAAAAAAAAAAAAAAAAAAAACCAAAAACAAATTTTTCTTACTATAAATTGAAAAGAACAAAAACTCAACATTAACAAGAAGTTCTAAAAGAACTAAAATAGCATACTTTCCTGTTACTTAAATACTTACTAAAATTCTTATCTTGAAAAACTAGGTTCGTTACAGTAAGTGACATCAACAACCGTTTCTACATCAAATTTATATACATTGGAATAAATTTCACTAAACACAGCATCCAGCTATAATTTCATTTCCTTAAAGCCAATTATTGTCATTAATTTTTTACCGCAAATAAAATAAACGTTACTTATCGTCTGCATGATTTAATTGCAGTTATAAATAAATATTTAATTATTCGTTGAAAAAAACCATAAAACTACTCCAAAATACACTTAAAATATAAAATGTAAATTAACAAGTAGGTTTGTAACAGAATCTGTCACTTAACCCGCTTCCACACAACAGTTGTGTTTAACAGGTAAAAAGGCGCCAAACACAGCATTAATTCAAACATTTACCCGTTAAATTCGGCTAGTTTCATTTATTTTATTTCGGAAATTAAATAATTATTACTTTAATCGTTTGCAAAAATTTATATTTCAAAGAATAAATATGTATTATTCCTCGCTTTTAAATAGAATGTAAACATTTTATTTCAACATAAAAAGAATCTAGTGAAATATATTTGACGTCATTTTAAATTGATTGATGTCTCTAAAATAAATTTATTTTAATTTATTGTCTAAAAGAATTAAAGTTTTTCGAGCGATTGTTGTGATGGCAATGGTGATTTAATTCTAATAAAAATGGCTTCCTATGCTTTTTGAATGAGCATTAAATTTTGAAGGTTTTTAAATGATTGAAGTACTTAGAATTCGAATTCTTTTCTGAAATTTTCACTGTATTCTCATTTGGATATGCTGAATTTTTTGAAGTATATCACTTGTCCGTAGCATTTGTAGTTAAATTCAGTGATTTAAATGACTCGAAATTGAATTTCAATGCTAATTCAATGGGAAATTTGTCGACAAATACTATATTATGTCCGTCCGATCGTACAGACAGACAGACAAAAAGTGTGAAAGTTGGGTGTCTAGGTTATACCTTTCCAATTAAAAAAAGAATTTTTAAGATCGGATTGATAGAACCGATTTTAAAACGGGGGTACGGACAGACAGACGGACGGACATCGACAGCATGTAAATACCTACTTTTTCATTTTTTTTAAATTCTTCGAATTAAAAAAAAGAAAAGTAGGCTAAAAATACAAATGGGTAATGAAACAATATATTTTTGCTTATTCATTGGAGAAATCTGTTTAAGCCCAATCAAAGTTAACAAAGAAGTTTAGGTTTTAGTTTGAAATTTTTGTCGCACTAAAGCTACACGAGGGCTATTGTTTAACTCTTTCAGTCCCAGTGATGCCATTTGGCATCATCATTTTTCTGAGCATTATTTAAAAATCATAAGGCTGACATTTATTGGGATTAATAAAAAATATTTTCTTACAGAAAAAAGTTTGAAGAGTCAAATGATGTGCTTTTTGATATCATAAATGGCTATAGGCGATCATAATTTTTTTTTTTAAATGATGATGCCAAATTGTCATTGGGACTGAAAGGGTTAACAAAGAAGAACTTGTACTGTTCAACAACAGTATTGACAGGAACTATTATGTAGCGTTCCGAAAAATCAAATAGGAAGCTATTGAAGAGTACATGGGAAGAACCGCTTGATTTATTAAGAGTGTTTCCCTTAACTGTATCTGCTTGGCGGACATTGGCGACAAGAAACCGGTTTCTCTCTTTCTTCTTAATCTTGCATCGCGTGTATCTCGGTAGGTAAAAAAGTCGTGGTTTAGGACTTTTCAATTAATTTACGTATCTTAAAATTTCTCTTAATTTTTTTTATAAAAATCCGTGATTTTCAATCAATCTTACTTTATTTTTAAAGCTTAACATGATGATGAGCGAACACAGTCTTTTGAATAAAACGCAGAACTGAATTTAGGGTTGCAGTGAGAGTAGATTCACAAGAAAGTCAGGAACTGGTTTTCTTACACCAGTTTCGGCGATTACTCGCTATCATCGCTAACGAGGCCTGATGTGGCCTACGAAATCGATCGGTTTTTCCCGTATACTCTTCAATTATGAATGACAAAACTTACCCTTTGTCAGGTGCATCATGTTCCGCAATACCGGCTTTCTTATTCCCATACTCGTTATCGACCAAACTACGACTCTCAAATAACTCATCATCATTGAAATCAGATTTGCTGTGAAAATTATGAGATCGTTTCGAGGCATCTCCTGTCGTAGACATCCTTTTAATAATAATGTTGGCTGTGTTAAAGCTGCTTCAAGGAGGCTAGAAATAGGCAGCCGGAAACGATTACACTACACCACCATAATAATGCTCCGTTAGAAAGTACACAAGTTTCGACCACTAACAAGAAGAATCAGATAGGCCATTTAGATGGTTGAAACAGACGAACGTAATCAACTCCTAATACGTCATCGAGCTCCTAATGCCTCCGTTTTCCAACGATCGCTATTATTGAGACTGGTTTTTGGAACGTTTCCGGTTGCTTATTTTTGCCTTTAAAATAACTTTTAACGCAGTTACAAAACGTTTCGTAATCAGACTGGTTTTGAATGTTTCCAGCCCGCTACTTTCAGCATCCCAAAGCAGTTTTAACAACTTCAAAACTTACTTCAGATATTTTTTATGGTTACAAAAATACGTGACCCTTCGCTTAACAAGCAATTATTTTATAACAGACCTAATTATAATTTGTGCAATATTCACCCGATACGTTTACAAAACTTATTGAATAAGCTTATTTTAATTAAGTATTTAGTTTCCTTACAAAATTTAAGTTAGCTTCTAAAGATAATAAAGTTAAAATTACAGATTTTTTTCCAAAAATTGGGACAAAACTTTATTTTATATGTTGATAGAATGTTTCAACTATAACCTCATAATAAACAATGAAAATGACCTCAATTCTACTTGATTTGTAATTGAAACTTTACTTTTCTGCTAGTTGCAGCAACACTATTAGTTCACTTACTGAGCTTATGGGTCATTCTCTGTAAATGGGACAAATTGCACTTTTAAAAACTGGGAAAAAAATATGTTTCTTATTGAATAATTCTCTTTATATGTGTTGCTCCCATTCATATATACTAAAAAAAATGGTTTAGATCCATTTGATGATTTTATTTTTAAAAAATTACTTATTTTCCATACTTGAAAATTGACGTAAACTTCTTTAGATACTGAGCATGCGCAACAGACAATATAGAGGCGCATGCAACACCGAAAACATTGCATGCCTTTTTGACCTGCCCCAAAAGCTACGCATGGTGCTTCAGTTCAAAAAGGCATGATTTAAATCTATGTGGGATTAAATTTGGTTGAATAAAAAGGTGCACTAAACCTATAGTAGACAGAGTACACGATATATATATATATCTATAGGAATGTGAGTTTTTTCTTTAAATGGGAAAGTTTGGTTGGGTTGGTTTTAAATACCGTCACACCACGGCTACATGAGGACCAATTGGCGACTGGCATCGTATTTTAGAACCCTTGTCAAGTGATGAGGTCGACACCGACCATACTTGAATATTGGCGTTTTTTCAAGTATAATTTCAATGGAATAAATTGTGTTAAATAAGGGTATAATATGAGTATGACGTGATTAGAGTAAGCGACTTCTGATCGAGAAGAGCGGCTGAAAAAATTGCAACCGCATTTTATTTTACAGTTTTTGTCATAAATCTCTTGATGATAACGTGACTGTGGTCTAAATTACGATACCCTATATCAATAGGCAATAGTGTAGCTCTAGTGTAAGGATAACTGAAACTAACCCTAACTCTGGATCACAACGTAGAAGAAGATACGAATCTCGTGAAATATTTAAAGGCATGACATTTTAAAAAAATTTACAGTTGAAACGAAACAACCGATCGGTATTGAATGCGCTTGGAAAGAAAGATCCAAGTTGAAGTTATCCAATGTGGACTGACCTTTCAAGGCTGATATGTGAGTTAGTGACGTGTGAGTGAGTGACGATTCCGCAGAAAAAGTCAAATAACATCATTTTCAGAAAAAATTGTATAAGGTTTAGCGATTGTATGTTATTCTACATTCAAATGCCCACAATTTGAGACTATTAAAAAAAATTCTCGCACTTATCTATAATCAGTAAATGAGATTGAGTGAGTGACGACTCTAAAAGACTCCCATGATATTTTTAATGTTAAAAGTACTGTAAAAACGTTATCACTCAAGGATCAAAACAATTGATGGCTGATTTAGAAGCCTCAATCCTTTAGGAATAATATGCCAATTTAAATTCGATTTCTTAGTCTTCCAGTAAGTTTTTAATTGAACTTTAAAGCAGTGTTGTAGGAGTGACTCTATAACCCAGGGACACATACATACTCATAAAATTACAAAAAACTGATGATTGTAGAAAAACACCAGATACATTTTCGGAAACTACAGAAACTAATTACCCATAAATAGTTCCGCCAAAAAGGATTATATATTTAAAACATCTATATTTAGGTAGTTAAAAGTTGTAAAAGCATGTAGGGACAGTGTGAGGGAGTGACAAATCGGGTATTTAAAAGAAATTTTATGTAAGTAAATTATAATTATTTGATATTTTTTAGGTGGGACTAGTTAGGTTGTGGGCGAGTTTACAATAATAAATCACAAACTTGCATATATAATTTGAAAATAAAGAGTAAAGTGTCCGGGACATCGCTTTGTCCCTTTTACAGAGAATGACCCTTATACGATATCCATATCCAAATGCACACTTCATTTTTTAACAACTTTCAGGACTTATTTTTTCATAAACTGATAAAAAGTATCAGGATAGAATCAGGGCCTTGCATGCCTTAAGGGTTTGTATTGTCTCTTCCAAACTATCAATTTTCTTAACGCGAATTCAGCTGTGCATCTAACTATGCACATTTAACAAAATCTTTATTTTTACAGGAAAAAATTATAAAACAATGAAAAACCATGTCGCCTGGCTTCCTCGGGTTCGCAAATTTCGTCTTCCTTTGAATGGTTTTTAAAGTCGCCTGTATAATTTCTCGAATTCTGCGCATAATTACTCTGGAAGGTTAAATAAAAATAAATACTACAAATAAGATTCATTGAGTTTTTAAAAGGTTCATTGTTTTCTTCTGCTTGTAAAAATTTGATGCGATTTCAAACGGGGAAAAAACACGTTTATTTTTTTTTAACTAAACTCTTGCTACACATGTGTAGTTAGATTTCTTTTTAGTATTTTATAAACTTAAAGCAGAATTCATAACAGTCAATATTAGAATAATAAATTAGCAATTATTCATTACTATCAATATTAAAATATTCACATAAGAATTAATCGTAAAAAATAAAGAAATATGTTTTACTTATTTTAAAAAGTAAACAAAAATATTAGTGTAAACATGTTCATGTATAAGTAAAAATAATACTGATATATATAATATATTACTATGTTTTTTACTGTAAAACTTAGTTTCCCAATTAATTAATACATCTTGAAATAATAATATATTATTCAGAGACCATAGTATCACTTAGCTTCATTTCTGAAATATACAAATATAGAAAAGGTTGAGGAAGTTTAACTCTCATTTGTAATCTACTGCGATTTCTTAAATGATATTTCTAGCCTCAATACCGCTTTTATAGATATTTGGAACTGCAGTTTCAGATATATAGATCGCTCTTAAGAACGAATGAGATCTGTTGACCGCGGTCTAACGGGTCTAATGGGAAAATTTCTTGTAAAAGAATTTTTTCATTCATTTTTCTATAGTAAAAGAATTCTTGTAGGCAATCATTTCTCTGGCTTTATCGAAATTTTACAAATCGTTTTTTTTCTTCAGATGATAAATGTAGCTGACTTACATGTCTCTATGATCCCACTTTTTATTTAAACTTTCAACAAATATTTTTACAAAAAAATTCGGAAAATATTTAAAAGGTGGGAATATAGATACCTGTAAGTCATCCACATTTATCATTAAAAAAAACAGTTTGTAATAATTTTAATACGGCATCAGGATATGGCTTAGAAAATACTTTTTTCATTGGATTACCACTGAGGCATTTTTGTTTAGAGACCCGCGATGCAGTGGGCTTATTCCCCCTTAACTCATAAGTACTTGTACTATGAGTTAAGGGTCCACTTTATTATATATTTTTTTTTAAACTTTCAACAAATATTTTTTTCACAAAATATTCGAAACAATTTTAAAAAGGTGGGATTATAGAGACCTGTAAGTGATCTACAATTATCATTAAAAAAAGTTTATAATAATTTTAATACGCCATCAGGAGATATGCTGTTTAGAAAATATTATTTTTAATTTGGATTACCACTAAGGCACTTTGGTTTGGAGACCCGCGATGCAGTGGGCTCATTCCCCCTTAACTCATAAGTACTTGTACTCTGAGGTTAAGGGAGTTGTGTAGTGACGTTGACGTCACAAAATACTAATCACCCATCTATAGTATACGGAGATTGCCAGCTTTAATCATGAATATTTGGAGGAAATTTTCAATTAACTACAAAGATTTATTTATGCATAAAATCTTTATTGAGCTTCGTTTAACAAATAAAACCAATTACTCCTCTTATTTACAGTTTTAAAACTTCAATTTTATTATTATGTTTCATAATTAGTATTTGCTGTTATAGCGAACATTCCATATCAACATGAATAGCTAATATTGAAGTTTACAAATTATGTTAAACCATACATATTTTTTTATTAGGTATTAGTATGATCATAACATAAGATATAGGTCGTAAGGTCATTTGATAAACTCCGAATGAAACTTTCTTTGAACGTAAACATTACTTAGCAATAGCATATGTTATTAATCCTACTAAAAGCTATTGCGTAAAACTTCTTATGCAACGAATGGTGTTTAAATATACTAATGAATGTGTTTTTTGATGATATGTTTAATAATATTTCAACTTATCTTGTTTGTAAACATAATTCCAATACTTATCATAATTAATTCCTGCTTCAAGCTTTCGTACCAAAAATGAACCAGATATCAAAATCAAACTAGTACTTGATTCGGATAAATTTAATTTTTTTTCAATGCAAAAGATCGCTCTACGAAAGTCCAGAAAAATTCCTTTCTGCTGGTTTCTTTTCAAATTTTCCTTTTACACTTCTAAAACTAAAAGATAATACAACACTTTAATAACGTTCTTTTTAAGTTTAAATTTTTATTAATATCACATGAAAAATAATTTGAGACGGTTTAAAGTAAATGTATGACTTATGACTTTCTTGGTGGGGGGCAAGATCGCCAAGCACTGCGACTTTAAGTCTATTGTACTAAGCCCCAGAAATGACACAAGCAAGTAAATGTATAGAGGAAATTCGTATTCCAAATTTTGAAAATTCCTTAATATTTTATCTAGTAAATATAAGTCAAATATCGTAGTTAATACTTTTTTGTTGTTCTTAAAAATATGTTTTATGTTTTTTCTATTTTATGTAAAAGTGACCAGACAAAGCTTCTTTGGTTGTTTTTATAAACGGTAGTAGAGGTGTTATAAAACTGTTTTATTGTTGCACTTTAAATTAAATTAAGATTAGACATAACATGAACATTAAAAGGCGGCGATGGATGTTAATTACCCTAAAGAATGAGGCGATGGTCCAGTAAAGGTTGGGAACCATTCCTTTAACCCTCTAATGCATACTGTTACCGTTTGGTAACAAGTTACATAATCCACTTTATTCTATTAAAGTAGACCTCAATCTTGACAAATTTGTGTTTTTTTCATCTATTACATTCCATTCTGAAGTTTTAGTTAATAATAAAACTCATAAATGACAGTAGTAAAAGTGTATTCAAAATTAAAGAGGGAGGTTATTAACTGTTGTGAAATTACGTTTTCTGGCGTAAGTCAAAGTATAATAATTTTAGTACAAATACAAATCAATTGTTTTGAAAAAAAATATATATAGTTAAAAAGGGTTATTTTAAAATATATTTAGTAGTTTTCTAGTCATTATTATCAAAATTGGAATTTTTTAGTTGGTTTTTGTCACATGGAAATTTTTTTTAAAATTGAAATTATTTAAAACCTAATGCAGTTAAATTTTTTTCAGTATTTTTCCCATAATGTATGAGCATTGAAGATACATATATATTTTTTTGGGATGAAAATAAAAATTCATGCATTCGAGGGTTAAATATACCTTTGATATATTTCAGTGGCTTGGAGAAAGGCGGAGAACGGTCCACTATCAAGGACACAATTTTTCTTCGTAAACACACCGAAGCCAATTTCGTTCAAAGATAATGAATGGGCATAATGACTTAAAACTTGTGAGTTGATAAATAATTTTTTGGAGTCTTTTTTAAGCCATTATTATAGTACTTTAGTAGAATACAGCCCTGCAAGCCCAGCTACATTTAAGGCGAGGTTACATGAGCCATCTAATCCATGGAATGCCAAACTCTCCATTTGAGGAAAAAGTGGTCGAGCAGGATTTCTAACCCAAATGATAGCCTGTGGCCGAATCCATGGTATGAAACCTCACACCCTCCTTCATTGGAGGGTTTGCGAAACCAACCAATGAACCCTGCAGTTCTGGTTCAGCCTGGGCAAAAATCCTCGAGAGGGAAAAAATGAGGAGCTTGCTCTTCTTTCCATGGATTCGAAAGCTCATGTAAACGCGCCTTTAGATTGTACCTGGCATAGACGTATGACAAATGACAGTGATTGCGCCCTCTAGAAGGGAAGGGCGTAGGCTATACAGCCCATTACCCCGCTCGCCAAAAGAGACAGTCACAAAAGACACACAAAGAAGGACGCCACAAACACATAGACAAATAACAACATTTATTGACAAACACAAACATCCATGCCTTTACCGGGATTCGAACCCGAGCCCAGCAGTCCTAATTCTAGTACACTAACCATTGGTCCAGCGGACGGTTGGCATAGACATAAGAAAAAGGTAGAATTGTTGACAAGTCTGAAACTAATGCAAAACACATTTGCCAAGTGAAACCATTGATAGCTTCAACATTGAGCTCAAACGCTTAGCGAATTATTTACCGGTAACTATGCTATAGTTGGATAAGCTAGTTAGGATGCAATATAAACTGACGGTTTCATAAACAGGTGTGCAAAAAAAGTAAGGGGTAACGTAATCGTTTCCGACTGCCTATTTCTAGCCTCCTTTTAGGAGCTTTAACACAGCCAATAACGCCTCCTAATTTAAAAACCTGTCAAGTGACGAGGTCGACACCTGAGCGGGCACCCAACGGAACTTCGAGCGACATCGTACGCTGACGCCGATGGGACTTTGGACTCCACAGATTTGACGAGCACGTCTGTCCATGTGTACTCGGGCTAATCTGTCACGAGTTGGATTTTTCTACTATTTCCAGCACAGATCCGATTTATAGGATGACTGGCATAGCAGTAGGTGGGATTCGAACCCCCGCACTCCTTGGCTATCAATGGTTTCACTTTATGAGTCCTAGGATGAAGTTTTAACCTTCAGTCACGGACTGAAAACGAAAAAGTTCCCACTAGTGTATTTCGGCTGTTATATATCCTAAAAAATCAGACCTTTTTGTTTTTGTTCATTCTAAAATGAAAGAAAGACAAAAAAAATCTGGTGTTTGGACCCGTTTCAAAGGTTTGTGGACTTGTTCAAAACAAATCCTGTCCAGAGACATAACATAGAGTGGACTGCGCATTGGCAAACCTAAAGTGTCCTAAACATCTAACCAGAGACATAACATAGAGTGGACTGCGCATTAATAGTAAAGCAGCTTAGGGACGGAAAACCAAAACCGGTTTTAAAAAAACCGGTGGTCCCAGTTTTGACTGAAAACCGGTTTTTTGAATGAGGCCCTTTGGAACCGAAAACCGGTTTTTTTTAGGGAAAAACCGATGGAAAATGGAAAACCGTTTTTTTCTGGAAAACCGCCATCCCTTGCAGATTAGCATTATGTCCTAAACATCATAAATCGCCAAGAGGGGAAAGGTTGCTACATATGGCAACTTAACGCTACCGTTTCGTTACGAACTATTCCAAATTGTCGCCAGACCTGAATATCAACTAGCAAACCGAAGTGGAGACTACCATCAATACCCAAGTCACGTGGGTTTCTACCAATCACGGCAGCTTGAATTTTTTTAATGCTTTTGCAGACGATTTTTTGAGCATTGTTGGTATTTTTCTCTTTTGGTTTTTATAATAAATATTTAATTACATTCTTTTAATCTCTGAGCATGTTAACAATCGTGAATGTTGTACTTTAATTCAGTAACGTTTTGTGCAAGATGCCAAATGCTTGTGAATTCCTAATTGTAAAGAGGGGTATAAAAAAGGATTAGTCACACTTCACGGGTAAAATTTATTTAGTTCTGCATACTTTTAGTAATTGTGTGTTCTTCATAAACTATAATTTCTATCGAGGGAATTTATTCTAAAAGTTCTTTTATACTGAAGAATCATATCCATGATTAAATCAACGTTGTTAGAACTCTAATTATAATAAATATTTTGGGCCAAGTCAATTAAATTAATAGTCTGAACATTAGACAGCTTAGAAGTAGAATATTTTTTTACAATTTGGTCAAAACGAAACCTGTTTTTGCAATCGTGTTTGAGTTATTTTTTTTAAGAAGTATAACATTTGCTGAATTTGGAATATATTGATGTGTTTTAGAAAGTTGATTTATTCCAGGTGAAAAAAAGGAAGAAGCAATATTTCAAAAAAAAAATTGATTTTTTTGAAAATCGGACCGTTAGAACGAAAGTTATAGAGACGGCAGAAAATGTTCACCATGTCAATTACCAACTTATATTACAGCAACACTCTACATAAACCTACTAATGTTCTTTTAAATTAATTTTTAATAAAGAGTCCACATTCAATTGTTCAAGTAATCTTAAATAGACTCACAAAATCAAAGAAATAATCTGATATCTATTAAAAGGATCTTAAAATACTAGCGATTCATCTTTGCTCCTTTCCAAGCTTCTTTATCATAACATTAGATTGTCGGCCTCTGTGTTCAGGTCGTTGTGGAAAAACTCGCCAAATGGTAAACTCGCCATAGATGCGAGCCAAACGCGACACAGGCATGTGACTGTGTAAGTTAGATGATTAGGACACTTTAGGTTTGCCAATGCGCAGTCCACTCTATGTTATGTCTCTGCATCTAACTTACACAGTCACATGACTGTGTCGCGTTTGGCTCGCATCTATGGCGAGTTTACCATTTGGCGAGTTTTTCCACAACGACCTGAACACAGAGGCCGACAATCTAATGTTATGATAAAGAAGCTTGGAAAGGAGCAAGGATGAATCGCTAGTATTTTAAGATCCTCTTAAGATTATTTCTTTGATTTTGTGCGTCTATTTAAGATTACTTGAACAATTAAATGTGGACTCTTTATTAAAAATTAATTTAAAAGAACATTAGTAGGTTTATGTAGAATGTTGCTGTAATATAAGTTGGTATTGACATGGTGAATATTTTCTGCCGTCTCTATAACTTTCGTTCTAACGGTCCGATTTAAAAAAAAATCAAATATATATATATTTTTAAATATTGCATCTTCCTTTATTTAAAAAAAAATCAAATATATATATATATTTTGAAATATTGCTTCTTCCTTTATTTCACCTGGAATAAATCAACTTTCTAAAACACATCAACGTATTCAAAATTCAACAAATGCTCTACTTTTTAAATATAAATAACTCAAAAACTACGATTGCAAAAACAGGTTTCGTTTTGACCAAATTGTAAAAAAAATATTTTACTTCTAAGCTGTCAATGTTCAGACCATTAATTTTATTGACTTGGCCCAAAATATTTATTATAATTAGAGTTCTAACAACGTTGATTTAATCATGAATATGATTTTTCAGTATAAAAGAGCTTTTAGGATAAATTCCTTCGATAGAAATTATAGTTTATGACGAACACACAATTACTAAAAGTATGCAGAACTAAATAGATTTTACCCGTTTAAGTGTGACTAATCCTTTTTTATACCCCTCTTTACAATTAGGAATTCACAAGCATTTGGCATCTTGCACAAAACGTTACTAAATTAAGAGTACAACATTCACGATTGTTAACATGCTCAGAGATTAAAAGAATGTAATATTTATTATTTAAGCCAAAAGAGAAAAATTGCAACAATGCTCAAAAAATCGTCTGCAAAAACATTAAAAAAAAATTCAAGCTGCCGTGATTGGTAGAAACCCACGTGACATGGATACTGATGGTAGTCTCCACTTCGGTTTGCTAGCTGATATTCAGGTCTTGCGACAATTTGGAATAGTTCGTAACGAAACAGTAGCGTTAAGTTGCCATATGTAGCAACCTTTCCCCTCTTGGCGATTTATGATGTTTAGGACATAATGCTAATCTGCAAGGGATAGCGTTTTTTTTAGAAAAAACGGTTTTTCCATTTTCCATCGGTTTTTCCCTAAAAAACCGTTTTTCGGTACCGTAGGGCCTCATACGAAAAAACCGGTTTTCAATCAAAACCGAGACCACCGGTTTTTTGAAAACCGGTTTTGGTTTTCCATCCCTAAGCTGCTTTACTATGAATGCGCAGTCCACTCTATGTTATGTCTCTGATCCTGTCTGGCCGCCATTTTGTAACCAATCGTTGCATTGCAATCTTTTTGGTACTTTTACACCTTCGAAACAACAGGCCATATTTCATACTAAATACGCAAGATCTGAACTCGCCAATAGTCCATGAGTAGCTCTAATGTGATGCTAATCCAACCCAACCAAAGCAAAGACAAGTTTATCAAGTAAAACCATTGTACGCTTGAATAACCTATTATTGCCGACCCATCGGCGCAATGGTTAAGGTGTTAGCCTTTGGAGCTTCTGGGCCCGTGCTCAAATCCCGATAAGGCAGGGATGTTTGTGTTTGTCGAGGATATGCGGAGTTCCTGCTAGTTAAATCTGTTGGGTCCGAAAGTCCTGTGGACGGTCATTGCGCAGTTTCAAAGGGGTGCAGGTCCCTGGAGACTATTTCCCTCCCCTTCAGGGACATGTCTTAATTGTGGAGGTGTCGGTAATTGATGGCAGCATCTGTCGCGTATGTGTGTGTGTTGCACCTGTCTTACTTGACCATGGTTTATAAACGGGTCTCTGAACAAGCACACAAGCCAGAATATATATGTCTACCAGCCAACCACAATTTATTTCGACTTATAAGCTTTCAAACGGCTTCAAAAGTTTTTCTCGCCAAGCATGTCAATGAATTCTTATCTCTGCGCCGGGGCCACTGTTATATGCGCCACCCTGTATAAGTAACAGCTTTCGTCTGTTAGCAGCTCTAATCAAATAAACAAGTGGTTGATTGATCAAGGTGATGACTGTAGGCTCTTGAGTTGAAGGTGAAACTACCACACACAGTGAGGATTATCATGACACTCCAGGCTATCACAAATTTGTCTCAAAGCATTTCAAGACAGATTGCTTATGGCTTTTTTGTTCATGTAAAACTTCCTCTGAAGACAAAGATGTCGGTCTATTGACAAATGGCCATAGAGAATAAATTGATAAATAGAAGTGACTGAAAGCCAATACAGAAATAAAACGACTCAATTTCTTTTAACCCTTTTAGTCCCAAAAATTTACTACACTACAGAAACATCTGATATTCACAAAATAAGCTTATTTTAGGTCAAAAATAAGAGTTCCATAAGTAACAAAATTCATTAAATTTTTTTTATATGGTTTTTTGCAAAATAATGCCAAAATTTTTTAACTGTGGAAAACAACAAAATGAAAATATATATATTACCTAAAAACACTTCGAGTTATATATTTTAAGGTATCTGACCATATCATTAAAAAAAATTAGTAATTATTTTCACCAAAAATAGTTTAAATTGTGTTTTAAATATGTGGAACTGAAGTTAACTTTTCAAAAATCAGGTGAAGCGCTTCTTAGCTATTTTCTAAATAAAAAAATAGTAGTTCTGACTTCTATTGCAATTAATGTAAAATATTGTTTAATCGAACAAAGTGTGAAGAATCGAATGATATGTGTTTGGATGTCATAACGGACATAAACATTTGGAAAAACATATTGAAAGGGATGATTCCAAATGGCATCACTGGGACTGAAAGGGTTAAATATGCCGTATTTGTAGACTTTAAAAAAACTTATTTAATAGGCTTTGATTGGATGGACAAAATAATTATCGAATATGGTATTACTGAAAATCTCTGTATTTGGATCAAGCGTTTTCTCGACCGATAATTTAAATATGGCAAATAGGTTTCAAAATGCTGCACTGAGAATCCCATTATATTTCAGCTTATGATAAATGATCTTTTTGATTTTATCTGCCCCAGGTGTCAATCTACAGGGTGAGGCAAACAAAACCGGCCCCGAGCTAGAGATGGGAATACGTTAAAATGCTTGGCGAGAAAAACTCTTGAAGCCGCCTGAAACCTGTTTTTGAATTGGTTGGATCGGATTAGCTTCACATTAGAGCTACTCATAGACTAGTGGCGAATTCAGATCTTAGTTCGTACATTGTATGAAGACGTCCCATAATGCAAATTTAGGGTCTTGCAATCAATTTAGAATGTTTTGTATTACCAAATACAAAAAGGTCCGATTCTCTAGGATAAATAACGATCGAAACAATCAAATAATCACTAAATCTTGATCAGCTCTACTAACCTTGTTTATATTCCATTTCAACTAGCTTTTAAGGGGTCATAGGAGTCTTAAAAATGTGCAAAGAAGGTACTACAAAGTATAGTTTGATCTTTCATGTAATTTTTTAACTACTCAATATATAAGTACAATAATTTTTTATATGTAATTCTATAAGATTTATTTAATATAAGACAAATTTTAAAATTTATGAAACTTTAGCCAAAACTAAAATAAAAAATATTAAACATAAAGCTATTTGAACACATTGTGATTAGGCTTGCGCGGCAAATTTTGAGGTCAAAATTGAAAAAATGACCAAGAAAATGACTTTATATTGTACAAATATGTATAAACAAAGACTTATACCTAAATTCTCAGCTCAATTTTAATAAGAAATTATTTTTAAAAAAATTAAAATCAAAATTTAATTTTTTTTTTTTTTTTTAGAAAAAGTTCTTAAAATAATTTCCAATTAAAATTGAGCTGAGAATTTAGGTATAAGTCTTTGTTTGTACATATTTGTACAATATAAAGTCATTTTCTAGGTCATTTTTTCAATTTTGACCTCAAAATTTGCCGCGCAAGCCTAATCACAATGTGTTCAAATAGCTTTATGTTTAATATCATTTATTTTAGTTTTGGCTAAAGTTTCATAAATTTTAAAATTTGCTTTATATTAAATAAAGCTTATAGAATTTCATATAAAAAATATATACTTATAAATTGAGTAGTTAAAAAATTACATGAAAGATCAAACTATGCTTTGTAGTACCTTCTTTGCACATTTTTAAGACTCCTATGACCCCTTAAAGCGTAGCGTAGTTGCCGGCAAATAAGTCGCCAAGCGTTTGCTTGGGCTTAATATTGAAGCGATCAATAGCTTCAGTGAGTAAGTCTGTTTTTGTATTGGTTTTAGACTTGGCAACATTTCTGTCGTATTCTAATCTCCATCTCGGGGCCGGTTTTGTTTGCCTCACCCTGTATATATATGTTACAGTTACAACCCGGAATCAGCTGAAACTAGAATCGACTAGTGAGAACTAGTTTTAACTGAAGCCATTGGTGAAAACTATGTTTCCTCATCCTGAAACTAGATCTCACTAGTTAATACCGGATTTGACCAATTGCTTTGGTTAAAACTATTTGTAATTAGCCAAAATTAAAATTATCTAACATGTTTTATATAAAACTAGAATAAACTGCGGAATGATTGACTTTTTATTTATTATGAACCTGAATTTTATAATCTTATTACGACAATGGAGTCCTTAAAAAACTCGATGTACGGTTTTTAATGGAGTGTCTGCCAATATCCAAACGCTTTCATTGCACTTCAGCCCAATAATTAACTAAACTAATCCAAACCTATTATCCTAAATCGTGCTAATTTCCGTTAATTCTAGTTTTTATCAAATATAAGTTTGTTACAGTTAAAATTAGATTAAACCAATCTATTTAGTCAAAACTAGTATTAACACACAATAACTTGGTTTTAGCTAGTGGAAACTAGCTGCAACTAATGCCATCAGTTAAAACTAGTTTTCACTAGTTAATTCCAGTTCTAGCTGATTTCGGGTTTTGACGGTAACATATATATCTTCTTTACGTGTTCAAATTTAAAGGGAAATTTCTATGGTCGGAATTACAACGGCCTTACGGATTTGGCAGCACGCTAGGCTCCACTGGTGACTGTTGGCAAGAAAATTTGCCAAGCGAAAGTTACTTCATGCTTAATTTTATCTAAATAAGCATAATATAATGCAAATGAAGATAACTGTTCTGAATAATTTATGTAGGGCAAACTAAGTTACATCAAATAACATTTGCAGTGGCGATGTCTAGCGTCCATTCTTTAAGATCAAAAGTCATACATAAACGATTATCTGCAAAGCTGCCATCTAGTGGCTACCTTTGACAACTAAAACTGACCCTAAATAATTCTAAATTTAGTTTTCTTTTTGTACGTATTTTAACCAGTCTTACATCAATGCAATACGCTAAGTGGTGAGTTTAATTATTTTCTTTTTCATTTATACATTTTTAAGACTTTCAATGGGTCTCTTCAAATATGTGAAGGTAGGGAAATAGAACCCTACAGATATATCCCGGCCATAACGACGTTCATAATTTTTCCCAATGTGCAAATCTATTTTTAAATAACAAATTTCAAAAATCTATCAATAGTTATTAGACTTGCAAGTATGAAGAATAAAATCAAGGAAATAATATCTAAAGAATTGGGGACAGTATAGAAAAGGTGCAGTAAAAGATGGTATTTCAACTTTGGATTTGTAGCACCTTTGTCTATTCATTGCTTTGCATACTTCCCAATCAAACAATACACTTAAAGGTCATGTTAGCTTATTTTGAATACCTCTTTTAATCATGTCACGTTAGCCTTGTCTGCACTATATTACTGCGTATACTGCGGTTATTCCATTAGCAAAATTCCACAAAGCACTTGAAAAATCAGTAAATGGACTGTGGTCTATACAAAAAAATCCCAAACAAAAACGTTTTCAAAAATTACAAAATCTTTCGTCATTCTTGAGTAAGTTAGATAACCAGGAAACACTGCTCAGAAAACCCATAGCATAAGTTGTTTCCAAAGAGTTCTATAGTAGGGTAGAGATTGAACCTACCAACCGCATCATGGTCCAACACGGGCCCCAAATACCTCTCTATATTGTCTCCGATGGCCGAGTGGTTTGGATCTCAGGCCATAACCCTAGCAGTCAGCGCGTTGTAACAGGTGTGGGTTCGATTTTCGCATTTGCCCTGGGTGTACTTCCTTTCTCAGTATCAAAATTATAAATTAACTAGCACTCATTAGGCTTAACTGCACCTCTATTTGGGCTCCGTAGTGAGCCATGGCTGCCAATGGCATCTCAGTACGAGTCGTTCCTCTACCCTACTATAGAACTCTTTGGTTATTTCACTGCATTTCAAATGATTTAAAATCCAGGTTCCATGTTGACTTTCAGTCATTCCTTCTTTTAGTACATTTCATGAGTGTTTGTACAATATTGCTTTTTATTGGAGACTCCATATTTGTTATTCATTAAGCCGCCTCGGTGGCTGAATGGTTAGTGTACTAGCCTTTGAAACTGCTGAGGTCGGGTTCGAATCCCGGTCAGGCATGGATGTTTGTGACAGTCAATAAATGTTGTTATTTGTCTATGTGTTATTCATTTCTTTGTGACTGTAAAATTTTTTTCTGTGTCTGTCCCACTTGACGAAAACTTATAAGCGGTTCTCTGAACAAGCACACAAGCTGGAATATATATGTATCATGCCATACCATGCCATATTCATTAAAGCAGTCAGTAAAGTTTTCAGTCGCAAATCAGCAAACTTTTGTTGGACATCTCACTAATGACAAGGGGGTTGTTCCCTAGCGTGCAGGTGAAAATTTTCGTCTTTTTTTTCATCAGTTCCTTTTAAAGTCATCCTTGTAAACATTTAGGTTTTAAAACCAATAGCATATTCATTGTCAGCATAAAATTTCCTTAAATTTGGTACCAAACTCGACTTCTATAGTTTCTTGTATTTTTTTTAAAGGACGATTTTTCAATGGCGGCCGAAAAACGTATTTTGCGCGACATTTTAGGTTGCGATTTTTAGTATGTTCATTTGCTATGTCCACACTACGACAATAAAAACTGACAAGAAATGCGCGCGCATGGAAATGCATATATAATTAGTACCATTCGAGGCAGGTGCGCGCGCATTTCTTGTCAGTTTTTATTGTCGTAGTGTGGACATAGCCATTAGAAGATCAGTTTGTGTGTTCCGATCAATTCCCCCCCTAACTCTATTTCGACCTTACTATTTTTTGAGCTGCAAATTAAAATTTTGAACTTTCCACATTCGGGCGGAATTTGCCTGACTTTCAACGCTCTGCAGCAGATGAACTATTAGGCTTACGTAAATGAAGTAAATGACTTTTATTTAGCTTGTTAAGAGCACTTTAACTTTAGCATTTACTTTTTTGTTTATAAATCAACTAGCAGTATGGTCCCGCCTTACTGGGAACCCGTTAACTTCGTATTGCTTAATTTTAGAGGCATGCTTACTTGCGAAAATACACTCAAAATCAAAACAAAATTAAATTCGTGTTGGCGCATGCACACTTAAAAAAGCAAACACTGATAGAGGATGAAGCAGCCTTAGGGCGAGCGCATATCTCAACCAAACTCAATCAATCAAACTAATAGAGGATAGCGTCAAGTCCCCGTTTCGGCCCGGTCCAAGTATTTTCAAGCCCTGTTATAGTCCCGCAATTCCACGTGGATGACGTTTTTTTGAAACTAATTATATTAATTAAAAATCACAATCAAATATGAAAAAACTAAGCCTCAGGTGCACACGTAGGTATTAAAAGGAACCTATATTAAAAATTTCGAATTTTTTAGAGCAGTCTAAGTAGGTTTTTTGCGATCCACAGACATACACACAGGCAGACTCTTTCTTTTATTATTATAGATACTTATCCTGCTAGAATTAAAAAAACAAAAAAGCAATAAAATTTCACGATTTTAAATTTTTTTTTAATGTTTCCATGCTCGAATTCATTCCCAAAGCTGATATTTGGATTCATCCTTCTCAAAAACATATAAAAAAATAGGAAAAAAGTTCTGTATTTTTTTTCCTGAAAAAACTGCCTGGTTACTGGACTTAAAGACTCACCTTTAAAAAAATGGGGTTTAAGATGATGTAACTCACATGTTTTCATTTTTTACTTTCCTGCGATTTCTTTGGTTGCGATATCACTTTTAAAATAAGCGTTTTTGTTTATCTGTTGTGTTTTATAGTTGGGTTCTTTACGTAATGTGCAGTTTGTTTTTAAGCAAGCTGTTTATTTAACTATCGGTTTAAGTTTATGATTTTTTATGCAAATCATTAGAGAGAGACGGGGACACATGATCTAACTTGTAGTTTATGACTTGTAACTTATTAAAAAAAAGTTTATGGATGTGCAAATGCAGTCAATTTATAGTTTAATAAGTCTTGTACTAGATATTTATGCAACTAGTGCGAAAAGTAATGCTTTTTAAAACTAGTGGATTTTATTTCACGAGCGAGGTACGAGCGAGTGAAATAATGACACGTGTTTTAAAAAGTTTACTTTTCGCACGTGTTTCATACACTTTTTTTATAATTGCGTGAAAAAAAATCAAATATCATTGGTTCAAAAATAATTCACGTGCTAATTAGACTAAAATAGACCAAGAGATGTCAAGGAAAACAACCAATGATCTCGCAGTTCGGAGCGCGTGACGCTATAAAAACCCAATAAGCGTGTTTCAACATTTTGTCAAAGAAAGCAACCAATGAACTCGCAGTTCGAAGGGCGTGACTTAAGAAATATTCCCATCGCGAGAAAAAAAATTCATTGATTCAAAAATAATTCACGCGCATAATATTTTTAAATACAGCAGATCGATAAATCTTTGGATTTTATGAGTATTATCAAATCGAAATTTTACTTGAAATGTTGGCATCTTATAAAAAGAGTGCGACAAAGTCTTTTTTTCACTGCTTTTGGGTGAAAAAATGTACTTTTTTTCACTGTTTCAAAAAGTCTAGCTTTGTGCACGCGTCTGATATTGAAATTATAATGTAAAAGTTGGCTTTTTTTCACGCAATTATAAAAAAATATATTTTAGTATTTTTCTGAAGTATTAACTGCAATATTAGTAAAATATAATTTTTTAAAAACTTTAGTTTTATGCCATGTATCTCAATGCACAGGGATACATGACCCATCCATTAGGGATACGTGACCCAACCCATATATTTATTAGTAGAAGTTTGTAATTATCAAAATAATTTTACATGATAACAAAACTAAAACCATTTAAAGTTTATATGTATATATTTTAATTTTTTTTAGACAAAATTATTAGTACTTTCCATTTTTATCGCATTATTCTTGTTTTAACGAACTATTCAAAAAAGACTTTTTAAGACTAATACATAAAGACTTTTTAAATACCAAACTGGGGATCCTTTTATCTTACAGAAAAAACACATGGTGTTAAAGAATCGCTTAGATTTTATCATTATTAATTTTTGAAATATTATCCATTTTAGGCCATTTAAAACACTTTAGATCTATTCTATTTACAAACTGAAAATTCTAGGCTTATCAGAATTTTGTTCATGTGCCTTCCCGAAAAATCTTCTTATATTTTGTTTTCCCCGATATTTGGTAAGACCCCATTCATTTTCTGAGAATCCCGTGATTTTTTTTAATGAGTTGGTTGACTTCGGCCTACTTTTTATTATTTACTTGGGTCAAGTATTCCTAATTGACTTGAATCAAGTATTCCTAGTAGCAATTTTTTTTTCTGAACCCCAAAACAGAGTATTTTGCAAGTACATTCCTCAACACTTACTATCATGCATGCAATTGTAGCTAAAATCATGAAGTAAAGAAGTAATTAATTGGAAAAAATATTTCCTTTAAACCAAAAACTATAATCCGAAAAACAATAGACTTAAAAGTCGCAGTGCTTGGCGATCTTGCCCCCACCAAGAAAGTCATAAAGTCATAATCCGAAAAACCTTACGGCCTCAAAAATGTACTTTCAGTGCATGAAAACGGATTTCTTCGCATAACTCAACACACACGCAATGATTTAGCTCGTTTTTTTCACCATCTGATCAGCTGGCTGAAAAGAAAAAAGTGATGTGTCACTTGCAACTCACAAAACTTTTCTATTGCTCGGAAAAAAGCATTGGGTCATGTATCCATGTGGTCCAAATGTCCCTAGTTTCCCCTACCAAACCAAACGTCAATGTAGTGGAAGGAAAATTTCTGATTAGATGACATTTTGTCATATGCAGAGAAAGTAAGCAAAATTGTGGAAAAGCAATTTAACGGGGTTCACAAACAGAGAAAGCTTATGACAAAAATTGAACACCTCATTCGTTTTAGTAAGGAAAGCAAATATTTTTGAAAAACAGATATAAATTATTTTCTGCATCATATGTTTTGGTGTAACTATTAAATTTATAGAATTTCCAATAACTTTTTCAGTTTTTAAAATATCAATAATGTAATTTCATCTCTTATGTAAAATATATTATTTCAATTTAAAGTTTCATAACCGAAAGTACTGTCAGATATCTATATTAAAATATGCTCTAAAAACATGCTTAATATTTTCCTATAATGAATTAAATATTGTAGCATTGATGAGTATTCTGCAAGCGCGCGCGCGCGACTCAATCACTTTCGAACAAACATTCTGGCATTGGATGAAAAAGTATTTAATCAAAAAAATGTATTAGAAATATTGTATATTGGTTGTTACACATCTATCTATGTTCTATCACGAAATTGAAGATTTTCTGTAAATTTAATTAAGTTTAAAAATTTTTTGCATTTATCAAGAAAGCTAAATTTTTGATTAAATTATATTGAATATACAATTTGAGAGAAAATTATTGAAGTAAAATATGGAAGTGGTAAAGGAATACAACATAGTTTGTTTACAGTACGTTTGAGCAACTATAAAGTTTTATCATTAAAAACTTTTCAACAATATTTAAAGTACACAATTTTGGTATAGTTTCAAATTGCACTCAAGGTGTCGAATAATATTTGAAGTAAATAATACAGGGTTGAGGCAAATAAAAGTGGCCACAACGTATAGATAAGAATACGACAGAAATGTTGCTAAGTCAAAAACCAATACAAAACAGGTTTGCTAACTGAAGCTATTGATCGCTTCAATATTAAGCCCTAACAAACGCTTGGCGACTCTTATTTGCTGGCAACTACGCTATGGTTTGAGAAGTTACTTGACATAACATACAAACAAGGTTTGTAGAGATCATAGAAAAAAAAATTCCCACTGCTGATTTTTTTGGTCGTTATTTATCCTGGAGAATAGGACCTTTTTGTTTTTGTTAATACAAAACATGCTAAATTGATTACAAGGCACAAAATTTGCATTATGGGACGTCTTCATAAAATATGAACTAAGATCTGAACTCGCCACTAGTCTATGAGTAGCTCTAATGTGAACTTATCTTTCCTAATCAATGCAAAAACAGGTTTCAGGTGGCTTCAAGAGTTTTTCTCGCCAAGCATTTCAACGTATTCCTACGTCTAGACCGGGGACACTTTTATTTGCCCCACCCTGTACTTTATGCTTTTATAATGAAAAATTGAGATGGAGTTCCCAAGTTTATTAAAAGCCAAAATCGGATAAAAACATTCATTCGACAATAGCTGTGGAAAAGTTCTGAACTCGACAAAACCTCTCTGTTCTTGGCTATCTAGCAGATAAGTAACAATTTCTATATAAATTTTACATTCTGGAAAAAAATTCAAAACCCTGGATTGTGAAATCCTAGAGGACTCGTACTAAGGAAAGCTAATATATTGGAGATATCTTAGAATATATAATATAAAACCCCGTGAAGTTGTATAATGAAGTTTCCTAGTTTATTGAAAGTTGTGATGACGGAAGGTTTGTTCGACAATGTTAGTGGAGAAATAATGATGGCACCAGAATTTCTTATTCTTAAGTATCTAGCATCAAAGTTAAAATTCCAATATAAAATGAAAGTTACAAATTTAATTGAAAGTATCGTAGACTTGTATGAAGAAAAAGCTGATATAGGCGTACAAGGGAATGGAGTAAGTTATACTTTATTACCTTTCATTGATTTCTCTGTGCCATATGATGCTTCCGATGTACGTTTTGTAATAGAGAAAGGAAGTGAAAGACCTAAATTTAAAATGTTTGCGTCTCCATTCAATGTTGATGTCTGGTTAAGTGTCTTTTTCATATCTATTGTATCCGCTTTTTTGTTTAGAAAAGCTACAAAGACTTCGTTATCCCACATTTTTCTGTCAATTCTTGGAAGTTTGTTAAAACAATCCATGGATATCAAACCGGACGGGCCTAAGAAAAGGGTATTTCATGGAGCTTGGTATACTTGGGCCGGTGCGATGTCTTCATTTTACATTGCTCTGTTTATAAGCTATATGACGATTCCCACCAAAGAATGGGTCCCGAAGAACTTCGAAGAACTGTCTTACGCGGTCAAAAACAAAGGATTCATTGTCAAAAGTATTCCACAGATAAATGAGTTTATGGTACGCAGTGAGCAGGAACATTTAAGGATTCTGGGGCAAGAAATTAAACAAAACGGTTGGGAGTATAACCGAATGCCACAGATTGGCCCAAAAGAAGCTTGGATACAATCTCGATACTTCTTTGACTTGATATATCTTCACCCACCCAGCCGAGTTTTGGTGGTCTCGGACGATTCTTTAGAAATTGTGCCCATTTGTATTTCTGTAAGAAAAACTTTTTGTTGCAAAGAGCAGCTGAATTTAGCCATGCTTCAAGCGATAGAGATGGGTTTGTTTGATGTTTTCAAAAAATCTGTAAAAAAGAATTACATTTGGAGGAAAGAACTTCGTAGGCTGGAATGGAACGACGACACCAGTTCCAATATCAAGTTGGAGGAGTTGCAGTATGCCTTTTATGTGCTTTTCATCGGCTACGCATTGTCTGGTTTTGTCTTTTTATGTGAATATGTGAAATGTCAACGTCTTTGTAAATTATTAAGGGCGTCAAGACGGCCGCCGAATAAGGCAGCACATGCGAAAATGAACAAAAATTAACAAAATTTCTAATTGAAAAAGAAAAACTGAAGTTAAAATCCTTGAAAAATATGTTATTGTCAAGAACCTCTTATTTGTTACTGTCAATATTGCATTATAAGACCGTCACACTTTTGTTGTAAACCTACTCTGCTTTGTTGTCTCGCTGCTCCATCCCATCGAAATTGCTAATGAACAGTCCGAACAATCTCACTTTATGTATTTCGTGTGCTAATATTCTACCATTAGTGGCTCTAAGTCAACCAGAAGGAACACCCCTTAACACATACTACTAGACACCGTCCGAATATTCGGGCCCGGCCATCGTCTCAACGAACATTCGAACTGTAGGACAATAATCTTCCACGCAGCCAATGATAAACAAAATGGCTCATCGCATCATGATCATGCCTGCAGCCATTAAATCTACACCCAAAGCCTTCATTCATCGTGGACATATCAATCTTTTACCATTCAAATTCTTAATTCAAAGAAGAAGCCAACCCCACTGCCTTTTCACGAAATATTTGCACCTTTTTTTCCAGAACCTTTGTAACCGTCCAGCCCCAAATATTCCAGCCAGATGTTTTATCACCACTCTTCTAGAAAGTAAACGAATATACTCCCAGCCTCACCAACGAACTTCGCTTCTTCAATTCCTATGTAAAATTAATACTTCTGCTTCAAAACTTCGATAAAAAAAAAAGAGCCTTTCAAGTTCATCGTCCCTGCATCCTACAACCTTAGCTTTTGTGCTGTCAACTGCAACTGTCTTGTGCATCGCTATTTATTATTGTGTGAACAAGATCCGGTGAAAATATCCCAAAACTCTAAAAAAAAAAGAATACTTTCTTTCTTCAGAACTAATTTAACCGGGTGCAGCATAGAGTTAAGCCGGACGTGCTTTGCACGAAAAAAATTGAATCCGTCAGAAAGAAGACAACAACTTTTGTAGGCCTAAAGCCTCGGTTTCCCCGGAGTCTGTCGCCAGAAGAATGCGACCGTTATTACATGTGGATGACGTCACTCTACCGGCCACCGCTTCATCGGAATGTTACGTTGCCACGAAACTGGAAACCAACAGTAAAACCAACATTAAGTTTGCAGTATGCAAATGTTCTACAAGAAAAAGGGTAAATAGTTCTAATTTTCGAGTGCGAGAATCAAATAAAAAAACGTGTTTCACAGTCAATAAACAATTTTATTTGTTATTTCAAGATATAAATTTATTATTTTTATTACTTTAGCTTCAGTTTTAGTGTAATTTTAATTGTTTTTTCCTTCGATTTTGACGTAACAGGCCGCTCAAATATCAGGGTCAAAGGAGCAACCAATGAGAGTAGGTTAAATTTCGGTGCCAGCCGCGTTGTTTACGCAGTTTCCTCCGCGCAGTACATTTCTCTGCTGCAAACTTAAGGTCGGTTTAGGTATAGCGAACTCACTAAACTAACTCTGTTGTTGTTTTGGTTTTCGCCTTTGCATGTGAAAAATGGAAAATTTAGGTTCTTCGTGATTTCTCACAAAATCAATTAGCATTTCTTCATCGGCAAGCGTAAAACAATTCTCGCCTTCCGTCAACACCTCAAATTTTTAATTTTTGGCAAGCACACCACGCAACAGACAACAGCAAAAAACGTTGTCATCAGGATTTCCCCAACGCACTCAACAGCAACTCGATCTGGCGGTCGTGTTGAGTTGTCCTGCAACACTCCCGAGGAAACCACTATTAATTCAGGCCCGCCCGTGGCCTAGTGGTTAAGGCATCAGCCTCAGGATTCAACCTTCTCAGTTTCGAATCCCGCCTACTTCCAGTCGCCCTATAAATCGGGTCTCTGTACTGAAAAGAGTAGATAAATCCAACTCGTGACGGATGGGCCCGAGTACACAGGGAAATCCGTGGAGTCCAAAATCCCGCAACGGCGTCAGCGTACGATGTCGCTCGAAGTTAAGTTGGGTGCCCGCTCAGGTGTCGACGTCATTACTTGACCATGGTTCTAAGTTACGAGGCGTTATTGGCTGTGTTAAAGCTCCTAAAGGAGGCTAAAAATAGGCAGCCAGAAACGGTTACATTACCATGTTAATTTAATGCGAAAACGCTTCATTTTATTCCTTCAAAAGCATTACTTTAAAAAAAAAATACTGTTTACGCATGGTGCAGCACTAGATCTGAATTTACACTAGATAGTAGTAATTCCATTCCCAGCCTAAAAGCTTATATGCGGTTCTTTGAACAAGCACACAAGCTGGAATATAAGGGGAGGCGGGGAAAAGACTTTAAAGACTATTCTTAATTATTGAAATTATTGTGAACAATCTTTCTTCATTCTTAAAACCAATATTAAGCGTATACCAAGCGTATTTATTACAAAATCACTTATTAGTTACTAAGTTATTTATAAAGTAAGGCAAACTTTAATTAAATTCATTATATTTTTATTTCGATTGGCAATTACAGGAGATTCTGATGATATCATTTAACCCATTAATGACAAGTGGCAAAAAAATTTCCAAGCGAAAATGAACTTTCTGCCTAAACTTATCTAAATAAACAAAAAATAAGACAAATGAAGACCAATTTTCTGAACAAACTATGTATGAAATATTAAGCTACACGAAAAAGAATTTTAATTGGATTTAAAGGTGTTAATATTGTATTCGCGAAATTGTCTTTAATGGGTTAATGAATAAGAAAAGTTAAATTTGTGCATATTTTATGAAAATGTCCTCACAGATATATAAAAATAGTTATTTAAGCAACTAGTGCCGAAAATAACACTTTGTTAAGCGTTGGTTTTTAATAATGAATAATGTTTAATAATAGTAATGACAAGAGCTTAATAAAGTATTATTTGGAACGTGCTTGCTTACAATATATTTTATAATAATGTGCAAAAGCGTGAAATTTGTGTTCTTACTTTTATCTTATTTAATTTCCTTTAATAATTTTTGTAGTACTTGTAGTTTCCATGGAGACATTAGAAAATGCAAAAGTAATGAGCCAATAGAAATAAGGGAATTTCATTTTGCTTCCATGGAGATATTTATGACATCATTTTATTTTTCTAGCGATCAGATACTCTTATTTGCTTTACCGCCCTAGTGCCGAAAGTCCCACTTTCGGCACTGTCTGCGACGTAAGCACGTTAAGTGTCATTTTCGCAACGATTTTTGAATGAATATGATATAAAAAAGTGAACTTTTTTGCACGTTGCTATAAAAAAAATTATCTTTCTATGTAAATACAATTTGCTGAATGATTGACATTCTATTCATTGAGATGATTGCATTATTTAGTAAATGAGTCAAAATGTGAAAGTTGCTGGAATTAATTTATATAAAGGGAGGTATTTTGAATTCTTACATCACATGGAACTTTTTTTTACCACGTGGGCCTGCTCCTAGTCGATGTAGTAAGCCTATAACAAACTCCACTGTAGAATAGTTCTTGTTATACTTAGTAGTATATAGTATTTTCCACTGTAGAATAGTTCTTGATATTTTTAGTAGTATATAGTATTCTCCACTGTAGAATAGTACTTGATACTTAGTAGTATATAGTATTAATTATTTTTTTTATAAAAATTTATCCGAATTGCGCAAAAGGCTCAAAATATACACTTCACAAATTTATGAGTCAGATCGGTTGTTGAGAATTGAAGACTATTACTTTTCTCACTCATGCATATAATATTTTAAGAGTACAGGGGAAGAACCGTTTCATTTCGTAGAAGGCTTTCCTTAATAGCTTCTTTGGGGATGATAGCGGGAAATCGCCTAATTTGTTTGTAAAGAAACCGGTTACTCGCTTTGTTTATCTTTTACAGCAACCCTGATTTCGCCAGAGATCAGCGGACACAAGTCACACGTTTGTACCGCGAATGAAGAAAAACCGGTTTCCGGTCGCCAATGCCCGCCAAGCAGACACAATTACGGAATGCCTCTAAAGAAATCAAGCGGTTCTTCCCCTGTACTCTTCATTTATCTTGCCAATTTTGTAAACTGACGAATTGATACACTTTCCTGTTTTACTGTTTTGAGTTTTGACACTTTTTGGTCACTAATAAAAATGCCTTGTGGCAACACGGTGTGTCTTCTCTTCTTTGCGTGTGTGATTTGATACTTTAAGAGGGACTGTCAGTCCCATAGAGCTATTGCATTAGTTTTGGAATCACAACTTTTGGAAAAGTATTGCTTTCCCATGTTAGCACTTTTTCCCTAGGTATGGGGGGATCAACATAAGATCGAAATGAAACAAATTTGAAAACAAAATAATATCTAGATATTTAATTATATAGTTTTGAAGTTTCAAAATGCCAAAAATGTACAGCAGACAGCGACATTATTTCGATCATTTTCTTGTTATCACCTTTTTGTCAATTAGCACGTTCATCCGTTAAGCTCTTCAAATGTCATGTTATATATCTTTTCGTTTCTCACGCCTAAAGGATTGATTGATTGAAACGTTCTCGTTTCCAATTTGTTTCATTTCAATGTTATGGTGATTCTCATACCTTGGGTAAAGGGGCTAACATGGCAAAGCAATACTTCTACGGAAGTTGTGATTCCAAAACTAAAGCATTAGCTTTATAGGACTGACAATCGCTCTTATTTTGAAAACTTTAATTAAAAAAAAAAACGCACGTTAGAATCAATTTCATATTTATAAACTACAATCCAAAATAAAATAGTTTAATAAAATAATTTTATTCTATTTTTAATAAATACAACAAATGATTTTGAATAACAGTTGAATTTGCCTTAAGACATTTAATTAAAGTATCTGATTTAATGAGTAAAAGTATTGACTACACTCCTTGCCAACCTAACTTGGGTAAAAACAAAGGGTAAAAAGGCAGAGGGAAAAGCGTGATTGGTCTGGTAGTTGGAAACTCTTGTAAGGTAATATTTACATACAAAATGATCTGAATACAATTTAACCAAAATACACTTTTCATTCTGATAAAATTGCCAAATTTTCTCAAATAACATTCAAATCTGCTAGACCTTAAACGAAATTAATGTTTTAAACATGTTTTCTGGATGGATTCACAAATAAGTTATGGAACTTTTTACATGTGCGGAAGGATCTCCTCTATAGCGTATTTCTATTTACCCAACTTAGGTTGGCAAGGAGTGTAGAACTAAACGCTGTTCCTGGGGAATTGTTACTTTTTAAAGTTCATATATCTTCGTGGTTCTAAGTAAGAGTTACTGTTACAAACCTGCAGTCGAGTTTTTGTTTTTCAATGAAGATTTTTTTATTAAAATTAAATATTAAACTCCTTTCAATTTAAAATCCGTTTAGTGGAATTCAGACAGCAAAATCTTACGTTTAGAAAGAAAGCATTTATTCACAAATATTATTCTAACCCGCTGAAATATTCTTCATCCTCATTTGAAACTGCTTATGTGTAACTAACAACCAAAATATTACTAAATGCATAAGCAGACAAAGGTTGTAGTACATACACAACAAATTAAATAGCGTTTACAGAATATTGACGGAGTAATTGTTCGTTATTATTATTATTTTTTTGCATTTTATTTTTTATTTCTCTTTTGATATGAGTTTTATTTTCGTAGTATTTAATTTATAATAATTTGCGTATGCACCCTTAACTAATTACATTTATTTACATTGCATATATTTTATTTTTGATTAATGAAGTTTTTGTAGTAATTTTTACTGTAGAGGCGGCGTAACCAAGGCCGGATTTAAAGATTTGCCGTCTACCAAACGTCGATGTAAAACTTCTGATTCGATGACATTTTGTCAAGTGCAGAGAAAATAAGAAAAATTGTGGAAAAGCAATTTAACGGGGTTCACAAACAGAGAAGAGCATATGAAAAAATAAAAATTACACATCATTCGTTTTAGTAAGGAAATAAAATATCTTTTAAAAAAGAAATAAATTATATTCTGCGTCATATTCTTTGGTGTAACTATTAAATTTGAAGAAATTCCTATAAATTTTCAGTTTTAAAAATTATCAATCATGAAATTTCATCTCTTATGTAAAATATATTATTGTAATTTAAAGTTTCATAACCGAAAGTAGTGTCAGATATCTATATTAAAATATGCTCTAAAAACATGTTTAATATTTTCCTATAACGAATTAAATATTGTTGCATTGATGAGTATTCTGCACGCTCTCTCTCTCTCTCTCTTATGTAAAATATGTTATTGTAATTTAAAGTTTCATAACCGAAAGTACTGTCAGATATCTATATTAAAATATGCTCTAAAAACATGTTTAATATTTTCCTATAACGAATTAAATATTGTTGCATTGATGAGTATTCTGCACGCTCTCTCTCTCTCTCTCTCTCTCTCTCTCTCTCTCTCTCTCTCTCTACTCAATCACTTTCGAACAAACATTCTGACATTGTATGAAAAAGTATTTTAATCAAAAAAAAATGTATTAGAAATATTGTATATTGGTTGTTACACATCTATCTATGTTCGTGTTCCCTATCGTTATCACGAAATTAAAAATTTAATGTCTATTTAAACAAGTTTATAAAAAATTTTGCATTTATCAAGAAAGCTAAATTTTTGATTAAATTATATTGAATATACAACTTGAGAGAAAGTTGTAGCAGATAAGTTACAATTTCTATATAAATTTTACATTCCGCAAAAAAAATTCAAAACCCTGGTTTGCGAAATCCTAGAGGACTTGCACTAAGGAAAGCTAATATATTGGAGATATCCTAGAATTTATAATATAAAACCTCGTGAAGTTGTATAATGAAGTTTCCTAGTTTATTGAAAGTTGTGTCAACGGAATCAAGTTTGGTCCAGAATATTAGTGGAGGAATGGAAGCACCACAATTTTTAATTCTTAAATATCTAGCATCAAAGTTAAAATTCCAATATAAAATAAAAGTCGGAAATTTAATTGAATGTTTCGTAGACTTGTATAAAGAAAAAGCTGATATAGGCATACAAGGGAATGGAGTGAAATATACTTTATTACCTTTCGCTGATTTCTCTGTGCCTTATGACGCTTACGATATACGTTTTGTAATTGAAAAAGGAAGTGAAAGACCTAAATTTAAAATGTTTGCGACTCCATTCAATGTTGATGTCTGGTTAAGTGTCTTATTCATATCTATTGTATCTGCTTTTTTGTTTAGAAAAGCTACAAAGGCCTCGTTAGCCCACATTTTTGTGTCGATTCTTGGAAGTTTGTTTAAACAATCCATGGATATCAAACCGGACGGGCCTAAGAAAAGGGTACTTCATGGAGCTTGGTATACTTGGGCCGGTGCGATGTCTTCGTTTTACATTGCTCTGTTTCTAAGCTATATGACGATTCCCACCAAAGAATGGATTCCGAAGAACTTCGAAGAACTGTCTTACGCTGTCAAAAACAAAGGATTCTCTGCCACAAGTAAGTTAATATTAATTGAGTTTATGTTGAGCAGTGAGCAGGAACATTTGAGGATTCTGGGGCAAGAAATGAAACAAAACGGTTGGGAGTCCCACCGAATGCCACAGATTGGCCCAAAAGAAGCTTGGATACAATCTCTAAATTTATTTGACTTAATAGAACTTCACCCACCCAGCCGAGTTTTGGTGGTCTCGGACGATGCTTTAGAAATTGTGCCCATTTCTATTTCTGTAAGAAAAACTTTCTGTTGCAAAGAGCAGCTGAATTTAGCCATGCTTCAAGGGATAGAGATGGGTTTGTTTGATGTTTTCAAAAAATCTTATATCAAGAGTATCGTTTGGAGGAAAGAACTTCGTAGGCTGGAATGGAACGACGACACCAGTTCCAATATCAAGTTGGAGGAGTTGCAGTATGCTTTTTATGTGCTTTTCATCGGCTACGCATTGTCTGGTTTTGTCTTTTTATGTGAATATGTGATAGGTCAACGTCGTTTGGAAATTATGAAGGGAGTCAAGACGGCCGCCAAATAAGGCAGCACATGCAAAAATGAACAAAACGTAAAAAAAAATTCTAATTAAAGAAGGAAAACTGAAGTTAAAATCCTTGCAAAACATGTTATTGTCAAGAACCTTTTATTTGTAACTGTCAATATTGCATTATAAGACTGTAACACTTTTGTTGCAAACCTACTCTGCTCTGTTGCTCGCTGCTCCGTCGCATCGAAATTGCTAACGAACAGTCCGAACAATATCACTTTATGTATTTCGTGTGCTAATATTCTACCATAAGTGGCTCTAAGTCAACCAGAAGGAACACCCCTTCACACATAATACTAGACACCGTCCGAAAATTGGGGCCCGGCCATCGTGTCAACGAACATTCGAACTGTTGGACTATAATCTTCCACGCCGCCAATGATGATAAATAAAATGACTCATCACCATGATCTTGCCTGCAGCCAGTCAATCTACACCCAAAGCCTTCATTTAGCGTGGACATATCGATCCTTTGCCATTCAAATTCTAAATTCAAAGAAGAAGACAACCCCCACTGCCTTTTCACGAAATATCTGAGGTTTTTGTCTAGAACCTTTGTATCTGTCCAGCTCCAAATATTAATGCCTAATGTTTTATCACCACTCTTCTAGAAGGTAAACGAATATACTCTCCGCCTCACCAACGAACTTCGCCTCTTCAATTCCAATGTAAAATTATTACTTCTGCTTCAAAACTTCGATAAAAAAAACAGTCTTTCAAGTTCATCGTCCCTATTCCCATGCAGTGCATCCTACAGCCATAGCTTTTGTGCCATCAACTGCAACTGTCTTGTACATCGCTATTTATTAATGTGTAAACAATATCCTGTAAAAATATCCCAAAACTCTCAAAAAAGAATACTTTCTTTCTTCAGAACTAATTGAATCGAGTGTAGCATAGAGATGCATGACCTTTGTAGGCCTAATGCCTCGGTTTCCTCGGAGTCTGTCGCCAGAAGAATGCGACCGCTATTATATGTGGATGTCGTCACCCTACCGGCCACCGCTTCATCGGAGTGTTACGTTGACACGAAACTGGAAACCTACACCAAAACCGAGCTTAAGTTTGCAGCAGAGAAATGTACTATTCAGAGGAATCTGTGTAAACAACGCTGCTGGCGCCGAAATTTCTCCTGCTCCTATTGGCTGCTCCCCTGACCCTGATATTCGTGCGCCCTGTTACGTCAAAATCGAAGGAAAAAAATAATTAAAATAACACTCTAACTGAAGCTGAATTATTAAAAATAATAAATTTATGTCTTGAAATAACGAAGAATTTTTTTATTGAATGTGAAATAGCTTTTTGTATTCGATTCTCGCACTCGCAAAATGAGAACTATTTACCCTTTTTCTCGTAGAACATTTGTATACTGCAAACTTAGGGTCGGTTTTGGTGTTGCGAACTCACTAAATTAACTCTGTTGTTGTTTTGGTTTTCGCTTTTGCAAGTCAAAAATGGAAAATTTAGGTTCTTCGTGATTTCTCACAAAATCAATTAGCATTTCTTCATCGGCAAGCGTAAAACAACTCTCGCCTACCGTCATCACCTCATATTTTTAATTTTTGGCAAGCACACCACGCAACAAACAACAGCAAAAAACGTTGTCATCAGGATTTCCCCAACGCACTCAACAGCAACTCAATATGGCGGTCGTGTTGAGTTGTCCTGCAACGCTCCCGAGGAAACCACTGTTAATTCAGGCCCGTCCGTGGCTAAGTGGTTAAGGCATAAGCCTCAGGATTCAACCTTCTCAGGTTTGAATCCCACCTACTGACATTCACCCTATAAATCGGGTCTCTGTACTGGAAAGAGTAGAAAAATCCAACTCGTGACGGATGGGCCCGAGTTCACAGGGAAGACGTGCTCGTCAAATCCGTGGAGACTAAAGTCCCAACGGCGTAAGCGCACGATGTCGCTCGAAATTCCATTGGGTGCCCGCCAGGTGTCGACCTCGTCACTTGACCAGGGTTCTAAATTACGAAGCGTTATTGGCTGTGTTAAAGTTTCTAAAGGAGGCTAAAAATAGGCAGACGGAAGCGATTACATTGCCAGGTTAATTCATGCGAAAACGCGTCATTTTATTCCTTCAATAACATTACTTAAAAAAAATATACTGTTTACGCATGGTGCAGCACTAGATCTGAATTTACACTAGATAGTAGTAATTCCCTTCCCAGCCTAAAAACTATAATTACAACGCATGTTTCTTATCTGTGTACAGGTATAAGAAATATGGACTGTAATGTGGGAGGCGACATTTTCAGTTTTAACAAACACACACATTCACCGATTTTTTTAATAAATATTTCTTTCTCTTCTATGATAGAAAAGAAGAATAAGAGAGATCAATCTGACTCATGCACCTTGGTTTTCATGCGTTTTTAATGAGTAGATTCAATATTTTGTACTACACAAAGCTGTTTAAAGGTCATGAAAATGTATCGATATTGCATAATCTAAAATAATTTTCGGGGGGATAGGGAAAAGACTTTAAAGACTTTATTGTTTTTATTGAAATTGTTGTGAACATTCTTTCTTCACTATTATTACAAGCGATATTTTTTCCCATTCACTAAATTTTGGAAAGCCATACTTATTTTATGATATTTTAGAGAATATGAGCATGAGGGACTGACGGGTAAGCAATTTCTATTTTAACATTTAAGACAGTTATTTATTCTCCTTAAAACTATTACTATTGCTGAAAATAATTTCAAACAAGATATAATGCGTATTTATTACAAAATCACTTATTAGTTACTAAAATTATTTATAAAGTAAGGCAAACTTTACTTAAATTTATTAGATTTTTATTTCGTTTGGCATTTACAGGAGATTCTGATGAAAATTTTTCTGAGCAAACTATGTATGAAATATTAAGTAACACGAAAACGAATTTTAATCGTAATTAAAGGTGTTAATATTGTATTCGCGAAGTTGTCATTATTGGGTTAATGAATAAGAAAAGTGAAATTTATACATATTTTATGACAAGTTCCTCACAGATGTATAAAATTAGTTATTTAAGCAACTAGTGCCGAAAATAACACTTTATTAAGCGAGTGGTTTTTATTTCACACGACCGTATATGTCGTGTGAAATAATGACAAGAGCTTAATAAAGTATTATTTGGAACGTGCCTGCTTACAATATTTTTATAATGGGGTTGTTTCACGACGAATCTGGCAACACTTGTCATCCTCAATTAGAATTTAATGTTTCTGCTTTAGAATTACCGTGTTGACCCGGCAGCACAGCGGTTAGGAAACTAGCGCGCGATAGATGGCAGCATCTGTCACGTATGTGTATATGTGGGTGAGTGTGTTGTGTCTGTCTTACTTGACGAAGGTTTTAAGCGGATCCCTGAGCAAGCACACAAACCTGAAAATGTATGTCTACCAACCAACCAACTTTAGAATCGGACCCGTTCATTTCGGACCGACCCATCCTAATTTAGAATTACTGTTTATGTTTTGTTTTTGTAATTCGGCAGTGAGTTTTCGTTGAGAATATTGAAGTTAATTTTTTTAAATGCCAAGTTTTTGCTGTGTTGTTGGCTGTACGAATAATTCATTAACGCAAAATTGTGCAGAAAAAAAAGTTTCATTACACGTATTTCCCCATGCTGATCCTGAATTGTTTAATGAGTGGCTATCTCGAATAAACGAGCATGGAGGCCGCCATCTTTGAAATTCTAATTGAGGAAGAGAGGTGTTGCCAGATTCGCCGTGAAACAACCCCATAAAGTGTAAAAGTGTGAAATTTGTGTTCTTACTATTACTTCCTTTAATAATTTTTGTAGTTCTTTTAGTTTCCATGGAGAAATTAGAAAATGCAAAAGTAATGAACCAATAGAAATAAGTGAATTTCATTTTGTTTCCATGGATATATTCATGACGTCATTTCATTTTTCTACCGATCAGATATTCTTAATTACTTTACCTCAGTAGTGCCGAAAGTCCCACTTTCGGCACTGTCTGTGACGTAAGCACGTAAAGTGTCATTTTCACTACGATTTATGAAAGAATATGATATAAAAAAGTGAACTTTTTTGTGTGTTGTTTTTAAAAAAAATTCTCTTTCTATGTAAATGCAATTTGTAGAATGATTGACATTCTATTAATTGAGATGATTGCATTATTCAGTAAATGAGTCAAAATCTAAGAATTGCTGAAATTAATTTATATAAATTGAGGAATTTTGAATTCTTACATATCATGGAACTTTTTTACCACACGGCCCTGCTCCTAGTCGATGTAGTAAGCCTATAACAAACTCCACTGTAGAATAGTACTTGTTATACTCAGTAGTGTATAGTATTCTCCACTGTAGAATAGTACTTGTTATACTTAGTAGTATATAGTATTATCCACTGTAGAATAGTACTTGTTTTACTTAGTAGTATTCTCCACTGTAGAATAGTACTTGTTATACTTAGTAGTATTCACCACTGTAGAATAGTACTTGTTATACTTAGTAGTATTCTCCACTGTAGAATAGCACTTGTTATACTTAGTAGTATATCGTCAGTTAAGTTCCCACTTGTGCTATCTGACTTTGCAAAACGCTAGAAATTTACTAAAGAGTACCCCTTGGCGAACTTTCCGAAATTGCCCCAAAAGTCGGCCAAAAACCCATCCCAAATGATAGGATAGGTTTGAAATATCGTCGCATTAGAGCTACACGATGGAGAGCCGAAAATCTTGTTAGTCCATTTAAGGGGTCTAAGGAGTCTTAAAAATATGCAAAGAAGGTACTACAAGCGTAGTTTGATCTTTCATGTAATTTTTTATTTACTCAATATATAAGTATAATTTTTTGATATGTAATTCTATAAGATTTATTTAATATAAAACAAATTTTAAAATTTATGAAACTTTAGCCAAAACTAAAATAAATGATATTAAACATAAAGCTATTTTAGCAAATTGGGATTAGGCTTGCGCGGCAAATTTTGAGGTCAAAATTGAAAAAATGACCAAGAAAATAACTTTATGTTGTACAAATATGTACAAACAAAGACTTATACCTAAATTCTCATCTCAATTTTAATTAGAAATTATTATTTTTTTAAATAAAAATTTGAAAAAATTTATAAATTTTTTTAGAAAAAAGTTCTTAAAATAATTTCTAATTAAAATTGAGCTGAGAATTTAGGTATAAGTCCTAGTTTGTACATATTTGTGCAATATAAAGTCATTTTCTTGGTCATTTTTTCAATTTTGACCTCAAAATTTGCCGCGCAAGACTAATCCCAATGTGTTAAAACAGCTTTATGTTTAATATCATTTATTTTAGTTTTGGTTAAAGTTTCATAAATTTTAAAATTAGTTTTATATTAAATAAATTGCGTAGAATTACATATAAAAAAATTATACTTATATATTGAGTAGTTAAAAAATTACATGAAAGATCAAATTATGCTTTGTAGTACCTTCTTTGCACATTTTTAAGACTCCTATGACCCCTTAAAGAATTCGAATCAGTCGAAGTCAGACGGTTGCCACACAAAATTATTTATCGCCGAATCCGAAAAAATCGCGCCAAGGGTTACCTTACCTTACAGTGAATACGATCCTTTCACAACAGTTAGATAGCACAAGTGGGAACTTAAGCGACGATATAGTATTCATTAATTTTTTTTATAAAAATTTACCCGAAATGCGCAAAAAGCCCCAAAATATGCACTTCACAAATTTAAGAGTCAGATCGGTTATTGTGAATTGAAAACGATTACTTTTCTCACTTTTGCATATAATATTATAAGAGTACAGGGGAAGAACCGTTTTATTTTGTAGAAGGCTTTCCTTAATAGCCTCTTTGGGGATGATAGCGGGAAATCGCCTAAACTGGTGTAAAGAAACCGGCTACTCGCTTTGATTATCTTTGGCAGAAACCCTGATTTACGCCAGAGATCTGCGGATACAAGTCACACGTTTTACCGCGAATGAAGAACCGAAGGAAAAACCGGTTTCCGTTCGCGAATGCCCGCCCAGCAGACATAATTACGGAAAGCCTTTAAAGAAATCAAGCGGTTCTTCCCCTGTACTCTTCATTTATCTTGCCAATTTTGTGAACTGTAGAATTTGTACTCTTCCTGTTTTACTGTTTCGAGTTTTGACACGTTTTAGTCACTAATAAAAATGCCGTGTGGCAACACGTTGTGTCTTCTCTTCTTTGCGTGTGTGAGTTGATACTTTAAGAGGGACTGTCAGTCAAATAGAGCTATTGCATTAGTTTTGGAATCACAACTTTTGGAAAAGTATTGCTTTCCCATGTTAGTCCTTTTCCCCTAGGTATGGGGGAATTAACATAAGATTGAAATGAACTGTAGAGGCGGCGTAACCAAGGTCGGATTTAAAGATTTGCCGCCACGTAGTCTACCAAACGCCAATGTAAAACTTCTGATTCGATGACATTTTGTCATGTGCAGAGAAAATAATAAAAATTGTGGAAAAGCAATTTAACGGGGTTCACAAACAGAGAAGAGCATATGAAAAAATAAAAATTGCACATCATTCGTTTTAGTAAGGAAATAAAATATATTAAAAAAAATTATATTCTGCGTCATATTTTTTGGTGTTACTATTAAATTTAAAGAAATTCCGATAACTTTTTCAGTTTTAAAAATATGAATTATGTAATTTCATCTCTTATGTAAAATATATTATTTTAATTTTAAGTGTCATATCCGAAAGTATAGTCGGATACCTATACTAAAATAAACTGTAAAAACATGTTTAATATTTTTCTCTAACGAATTAAATATTGTTGCACTGATGAGTATTCTGCACGCGCGCGCGCGCGCGCGCGCGACTCGATCACTTTCGAACAAACATTCTGACATTGGATGAAAAAGTATTTAATCAAAAAAATGTATTAGAAATATTGTATATTGGTTGTTACACATCTATCTATGTTCGTGTTCGATATCGTTATCACGAAATTGAAGATTTTCTGTCAATTTAATCAAGTTTATAAAATTTTTTGCATTTATCAAGAAAGCTAAATTTTAGATTAAATTATATTGAATATACAATTTGAGAGAAAATTATTGAAGTAAAATATGGAAGTGGTAAAGGAATATAACTTGGTTTGTTTACAGAACGTTTGAGCAACTATAAAGTTTTACTATTAAAAACTTTTCAACAATATTAAAAGTACACAATTTTGGTATAGTTTCAAATTGCACTCAAGGTGTCGAATAATATTTGAAGTAAATAATACAGGGTGAGGCAAATAAAAGTGGCCACAACGCATAGATAAGAATACGACAGAAATGTTGCCAAGTCAAAACCCAATACAAAACAGGTTTGCTAACTGAAGGTATTGATCGTTTCAATATTAAGCCCAAACAAACGCTTGGCGACTCTTATTTGCCGGCAACTACGCTATGGTTTGAGAAGTTACTTGAAATAACATATAAACAAGGTTTGTAGAGATGATGAAAAAAAGTTTCCACTACTGATTATTTCGGTCGTTATTTATCCTTGAGAATCGGACCTTTTTTTTTTTGTTAATACAAAACATGCTAAATTGATTTCAAGGCACAAAATTTGCATTATGGGACGTCTTCATAAAATACGAACTAAGATCTGAACTCGCCACTAGTCTATGAGTAGTTCTAATGTGAACTAAACTTTCCCAATCAATGCAAAAACAAGTTTCAGGTGGCTTCAAGAGTTTTCTCGCCAAGCATTTCAACGTGTTCCTACGTCTAGACCGGGGACACTTTTATTTGCCTCACCCTGTACTTTATGCTTTTATAATGAAAAATTGAGATGGAGTTCCCAAGTTTATTAAAAGCCAAAATCGGATAAAAACATTCATTTGACAAAAGCTGTGGAAAAGTTCTGAACTCGACAAACTTTTATATTTTTCACTATCTAGCAGATAAGTTGCAATTTCCATATAAATTTTACATTTTGCAAAAAAAAAAATTCAAAACCCTGGTTTGTGAAATCCTAGAGGACTTGCACTAAGGAAAGCATATATATTTGAGATATCATAGAAATTATAATATAAAACCTCGTAAAGTTGTATAATGAAGTTTCCTAGTTTATTGAAAGTTGTGTCAACGGAATCAAGTTTGTTCCAGAATATTAGTGGAGGAATGGTAGCACCACAATTTTTAATTCTTAAATATCTAGCATCAAAGTTAAAATTCCAACATAAAATTAAAGTCGGAAATTTAATTGAATGTTTCGTTAACTTGTATGAAGAAAAAGCTGATATAGGCATACAAAGGAATGGAGTAAAATATACTTTATTGCCTTTCGCTGATTTCTCCGTGCCATATGACGCTTACGATATACGTTTTGTAATTGAGAAAGGAAGTGAAAGACCTAAATTTAAAATGTTTGCGACTCCATTCAATGTTGATGTCTGGTTAAGTGTCTTATTCATATCTATTGTATCTGCTTTTTTGTTTAGAAAAGCTACAAAGGCCTCGTTAGCCCACATTTTTGTGTCGATTCTTGGAAGTTTGTTTAAACAATCCATGGATATCAAACCGGACGGGCCTAAGAAAAGGGCATTTCATGGAGCTTGGTATACTTGGGCCGGTGCGATGTCTTCATTTTACATTGCTCTGTTTCTAAGCTATATGACGATTCCCACCAAAGAATGGATCCCGAAGAACTTCGAAGAACTGTCTTACGCGGCAAAAACAAGGGATTCATTGCCACAAGTAATTTAATATTGATCGAGTTTATGTTGAGCAGTGAGCAGGAACATTTGAGGATTCTGAGGCAAGAAATGAAACAAAACGGTTGGGAGTCCCACCGAAAGCCGCAGATTGGCCCAAAAGAAGCTTGGATTCAATCTCGAAATTTATATGACGTAATAGAACTTCACCCACCCAGCCGAGTTTTGGTGGTCTCGGACGATGCTTTAGAAATTGTGCCCATTTCTATTTCTGTAAGAAAAACTTTCTGTTGCAAAGAGCAGCTGAATTTAGCCATGCTTCAAGCGATAGAGATGGGTTTGTTTGATGTTTTCAAAAATTCTTATATCAAGAGTTACAATTGGAGGAAAGAACTTCGTTGGCTGGAATGGAACGACGACACCAGTTCCAATATCGAGTTGGAGGAGTTGCAGTATGCCTTTTATGTGCTTTTGTTGCAATATGCAAATCCAAGTACATCCGGAAACCAAATGCGTACTAATCAAATGCGTGCGCAGCTTGCGTTTCCTTTATATACTAACCTTACTGTTGTATTGTGATCTGGACCTTCTGTCTTATCAATAAAGATATCTTAGTTTTACCTGCTGGTGGTTGTCACACTCTCTATTTAGTTTACACTCTGCTACAGGTTATGGGCCCAGTGCCGACCTGTTAGTTTAAAAATAAGTTTAAAAATTAAAATTTAGTTTTAATTTGTAAAAGCGAGTGTAGTGTGAGTTTGCTGTAATGGATGAAGAATTACACCAGCAGGGTAGTAGCTTTATTAAGCTGAGTGATACGAACTGGAACGTGTGGAAGTTTCAAACTAGATTAAGTTTGATATCTAAAGGTCTCTTCGATGTGACTAGCGGAGCAACTGTAAAACCGGAGCCAACTGCTGACGGGTATGCCGCCTTCATCTCGAAAGACGCAAAAGCACAAGAAATCCTGGTATCACGAATGAATTCGAGTCCGATATCTCACATCATGTCGTGCACATCGGCTCATGAGATGTGGAACAAGTTGTGTGCTGTCTATGAACGAAGTTCGAATGTTAGTGTGCACTTACTACAGCAAAATTTCTACAGCTTGAAGTTCGAAGATAGTGTGATGAACTTTCTTTCGAAAATTCAGAATATAGTTGCAGAAATTAGACAACTAGGTGAAGAAATTCCTGAAAAGATGGTTATAACCAAGATAACCATGTCTCTTCCTGAACAGTTCAAGCACTTTGTTTCAGCATGGGAATCGGTTGCTGATGATCAGAGGACCTTGGATACCTTGACCGCGCGTTTGTTGGTCGAAGAGGAAAGACTAAAAACTAGAGAAGTGACTGTAGCTCTGGCAGCAAAGAGCAATATAAAATATTTCGCGTGCGGGAAGTTGGGACACAAAAAGGCGTTTTGTTTTAGTAAAAATGTGCAAAATAACGTCCAGAAAACTAGAAACGTGATCTGCCATTTTTGCGGTAAAAAGGGGCACATGATCAAAGATTGTTACTTCAGGAAAAGTAAGAACTTTAAGTTTAGTAATAGCGAAAATAGTAAAGGTGATTTTGCCTTTATGGGGATAGTAGATTCAAATTGTGATGCAAACTTTTATTTAGATTCTGGGGCGAGTGAGCATATGTGCAATGATATAAGTATGTTTAGTAAATATTTGAAGTTAAAAGAGCCCAAACAAGTAAAAATTGGTAATGGTAGTTTTATTTCTGGAACTTGCATTGGGTCAGTTTTCGTCAATTCATTTAACGGTGAAAAGTTTTTTAAAGTTGAGTTGCAAAACGTTTTGTATGTTCCAGAATTGGAAATTAACTTGTTTTCCCAAGGTAAAGCTTTAGACAAGGGAGTGTATATGATATCAGATTATGATAGTGCTAAATTTATTCATAGAAAATCAAAAGTAATTTGTGCGGTAGCCAAACGTGAAAGGAAATTGTTTAAAATGATGTTCAGTCTGGATAAAAATAAGCCTGTAGAACCAAATTTGCCATTAAACCAAGAAGACGCGTGTTGTGTTGCAGAAAGTAAAATGAAAAATTTAATGTGTTGGCATGAAAGACTAGCGCATCAACATTTTGACTACGTAAAGAAAGTTTTAGCCGAAAATGATATTAGTTGGGAAAAAGTCTCGTCAGAAAACCCATTTTGTGATGCATGTGTTCAAGGAAAACAACATCGTAGCTCTTTTCCAGAAAGCAAGTCGAAGTCTTCTGAAATATGCGAATTGGTTCACGCTGATTTGTGTGGTCCGATCGAAGTTGAATCAATCGGAAAATCTCGTTACATGTTCGTACTAAAAGACGACTACTCTCATTTTAGACAAGTGTACTTTTTGGAAAATAAGCATCAAGTGCACGATAAACTGTCGGAGTTCATATTGATGTGTAAAAACCAATTGAACAAAAGTATTAAAGTGTTAAGATCCGACAATGGCACCGAAATTAATAACCATAAAATTAATAGCCTCTTGATTAGTCACGGTATTGAACATCAAACAACCGTAGCCTATAACCCACAACAACTTGGGCGTGTTGAACGCGAAATGAGGACTATTATGGAAGCTACACGCACAATGTTACTGGCTGCAAAACTTGAAAAGAAATTTTGGGCAGAAGCGGCAAACACCGCAGTGTATGTAATTAACAGAACTGGAACTAGCTCGGTTAAAGGAAAGACTCCATACGAATTGTGGAAAAATAAGGTTTTCGATGTGAAAAATTTAAAGTTTACATTTGGACTAGAAGTATGGGTACATGTTCCTAAAGAAAAACGAAGAAAACTCGATCCTAAGAGTGAAAAAGGCATCTTTGTTGGATACAGTGAAACAACCAAAGGTTTTAGGGTGTATTTCGCAAAAACTAACACTGTGACATTGCACAGAGATTTAGTAGTCTACCCGAATAAAAGTACTTCGTATTATCCAAAGGATAATTGTGTTCGAGTGTTCGAGAAGGAACAAGAAGAGGAACAGCTCGACGTCACGGGCAACAACCATCAAATAGAAGTGGATTCTGACAGCAGTGAAGACTCCTCTAATTCACAGAAGGACAAGATGGACGTACTAGGCAACAACCAATCAACTGCTACTGATGTCGACAGCAACAGTGAAGCCTCGTCTAATTCACAGACTTATACCAGAATGATTCTTAGACCTAGAGATCAGCTAAAGAAACCCTCCAGGTATCCTGACTGTGAAACCAGCTACGTGAGCATAACAGACGTGGAGGAGCCTACAACGTACGAGGAAGCCATGAAATCGAGTTCGTCTGGAAAGTGGAAGCAAGCCATAGATGCCGAGCTTGCAGCCTTATCTGAAAATGGGACTTGGGACATTGTCGACGAGTCCAATGACTTTGAGGTAATTGATAGTAAGTGGGTCTTCAAAATTAAAAGAGATAATAAAGGTAATATCTTATCATATAAATGCAGGTTAGTTGCTAGAGGATTTCAGCAGAAAAATGTAATTTTCGAAGACCTTTATTCACCTGTAGCTAAATTAAATACTTTAAGAATCTTATTAGCAATAAGTGTAAATTTTGACTGGATAATCTATCAAATGGATGTTTGTAGTGCATTTCTACATGGTGAACTTAAGGAGGATCTATACATGTATTTACCTAAAAATTGTAATTTACCTAGTGGGAAGGTTTGTAAACTTAAAAAGTCTATCTATGGGTTAAAAAGAGCACCTAAGTATTGGTACGAAAAATTTCATGATTTTATGCTTTCTCAAAACTTTGTGAAATCTGATAATGATCATTGTTTGTATTACAGGATTACTGAAACTAGTAAGTTATACCTACTTATTTACGTAGATGATCTAATTTTAACAGGTTCTGACTCTAAACAAATAGATGAGTTAAAATCTGAAATGAACAGAAATTTCAAAATGAAAGATTTAGGTCCTGTATCATATTATCTTGGAATGTCAATCTCTCAAGATGTAAGTGAGGGTACCTTAACTTTAGACCAAAGTAATTATTTAGAAAATGTTTTAAAAAGATTTGGCATGTTTGATTGTAAAAGTATTTCTACTCCAATGGATAGTAAATTTGACTATAATTCTTTGAGTAAACAAAAATGTAATAACTCGGATGAAACTCTATGTAGGCAAATTATAGGTTGTATTACAGGGTGTTCCATAATTGACCGGAATAGTATAGGACGCAATTCCTAAATATTTACCCGGCCCCCGCCAATGAAAAACGGCTAACTAATTGGCCGCCCTTTCGGTCGTGCATGAAATCTTGCACTGGAGCTACACAAGAATGTAGTACTTTTAGTTTGGTTTGTTTGAATTTACATCTGATAAAAATTACAGGTTCAACTAGTTTTCAAAAAAAAAAAATTAGGATGCTGTTCATTTTGATAGGTTGTTGCATTATTGTTAAAAAAAACTTGATGTTGACCATCAGTTTAAACATAACAATTATTGTATTTTTCATATTTATGCTGGGTAGGTATGTACATATATATTCCGGCTTGTGTGCATGATCAGAGACCCGCTTATTGGTTGGTTGGTTGGTGGACATATATTTTCAGGCTTGTGTGCTTGGTCGCAAGGACCCGCTTATAAACCATCGTCAAGTAGGACAGCACAAGACACACACAAACACTTATCACAGATGTTGCCTTCTGTCACCACCTCCGCAATTTAGACATGTCCCTGAAGGGTAGGGAAATTTTCTCCATTGACCTGTACCCATGGTGAACTGCGCAATGACCGTCCACAGGACTTTCGGACCCAACAGATTTTACGAGCACGTACTCCGCATATACTCGACAAACACAAACATCCATGCCTGAACGGGATTCGAACCCGGACCCAGCAGCTCCAGAGGCACCCGCTTATAAGATTTCGTCAAGTAAGACAACCACAGAAGGACTTATTACTGACAGAGAAAGGAAGTACACCCAGGGCGAAGGCGGGAATCGCACCCGTTACAGCGCGCAGACTGCTAGCGTAATTGTCTGCGATCCAAACCATTACAACATCCGGGCACCTGCTTATTTATATTAATAAAAGGAAAAAAATAGTAAACAGCACAAAGAAGGAGGGTTTGTATGGCTTAACGGTGCATGTATGTGTAGTGGTTCTGCTATTGTTTTTTATGGGTCGATCCTAAAAAAGAATCGACCCTTCAAAAATTTGTTCATGTGTTTGCAAATAAAGTTGAAAACAAACGAAAATATAGGGTGGGTGAAATTATGTGTTTACTCATACTACGATATTTTCTACATATCCGCCATTAGCAGCAATAACGTGACGCAGTCTTAGAGCAAAATTACCGGCCGCCTGTTTGAAAATTTCTGGTGGGATGGCGTCACATGCAGCAGAGATGTATTGCTTTAGTTCCTCAATTGTTTCGGGATTGCGACGGTACACTTGATCTTTTAAATATCCCCACAGAAAGAAATCACAGGGGGTCAAGTCTGGTGAAAGAGGAGGCCAATCCATACCACTTCCTGTATGTGTGGGATAGTCCAATGCAATCACACGGTTATTGAAATGTTCGCTCAAGAAATTAAACACGTCGGCCGTGCGATGGGGTCGGGCACCGTCTTGCATGAACCACGAAGTGCTTTCAGCGTCATCTAAGGCATTTTGAATCGCCACAAATTCACGAAGAATCTCTAGGTAGCGGAGGGCAGTAATAGTTCCGGTTCTGAAAAAGGGGCCAATGAGTCCTTTGGACGAAATGGCGGCCCAAACCATTACTTTTGGTGGATGCAGAGATGATGGAACTGCAACATGGGGGTTTTCTGTTCCCCATATGCGCCAGTTCTGTTTATTAACGTAGCCATCCAGCTGAAAGTAGGCTTCATCCGAAAACCAAATGTTGTCTACATTTATATCACCAACATCAATCATTTGCACCATATCGTTAGCGAATGTCTCCCGTGAATTAATTGAAGCAGCGGTGAGAGGTTGCCGAGTTTGAATTCTGTATGGAAACATGTGCAAGCCCTGCCGCATGAGACGATACGTCGACGTTGGCTTGATTTGAACCGTAGTTGCAACACGGCGGACGGATATACAAGGCTGCTTTCGTATTACTGTTTCCACCAGCTGAGCATTAGCAGTGGTTGTTTGCGAAAATCTTCTCCCGACAAATCCAGCTCTCTCATCATTCACGTTCCCAGTTCGTTGAAATTTTTCAAACAGCATCCTTATTGTGTCGAATTTTGGTCCTTTGGTAACATTAAACTTCTTTTTGAAACTCCGTTTTGTTGCATTAACATTGTGTTCTAGGCGGTGAAATTCCAACACCAAAAAAATCCTCTCCTCTAAAGAATAAACCATATCTTCACAGCAAGCTGGAGATTAATGAAAAGCACACGCTTTCAGCAGAAAGGCGATTTAAATATTCCCCGACTCCTCGCGACACTTTTCCCATCAGCCAATCAGGTGAATCTGGTGACTGTTCGCTACACTGACGTCATGGTTCTGTTTTGTTGAAGCCAAATGTTCATGTCATATTGAGCCAAGTTGCCAAGCTGTAGTTTATTTATTTTACAAGCACGACATTTTGATTTTCAATCAGAAGTATAATTAGTATTTGACAAAAAGTGGAAATAGAAATATTTTTTTGACATTTGTTCTTATTTTTTCGATAAAAAATGTGGAAAAGTCGTTTTTTTACAAAAAATTGTTACTTAGAGCCCATTTTCCACACAAGATTTATTTATATATCTTAGACAAAAATCATTTAGCACAGCTTTTAGTTCAATTTTAAGTGTTATAAATAAGCAATTTTTATGGATTTTCTTTCTTAAATTCAATTTATATACATAAAAGGCAAAGTCCTAACTCACTGATTGACTCACTCAACGCCTAGCCAAAATTACTGAAGGTACAGCTACCAAATTTTATTAAAATATTCTTTTTATGTCGTAGGTGTCACTTGAATAGCGATTATAATTTACCGATGGAGTACTGGCCAGTGGGGAAGGGATCAATTGGTATAAAATAATTGTTTACATAAAAAAAATATCCGTTATTAAGGGTACACCCGTGCAACGCCGGGTTTATAAAGCTAGTACTTTTATATATCATTTGCAATAAGTAAAGTAGATGGGTAAAATTGCCTCTTTTGTTCTAAATGTGAAAGCTAAACTTTATATCACCCTTTAATTTAATTTTGAAAAAAAAATTGGGTAGTACCCTTTACAGCGCGCGGACTGCTAGCGATATGGCCTGCGATCCAAACCCCTCGGCCATCGATCCCCACATGACACCCTAAATTGTCTCCGTGTTGGTAGATGGTGCGATTGGTAGGTTCAGTCTCTACCCTACTATGGAACTAATTGGTCCCAACACATGCACATTTCGACAAACTGTACACTTCTATCGCAAAACGTTTAGCTCCTTCCAATTTTCAAACATCCAGCTCGAATTTGAAACACACCAAATTATTTAAATCGAAATCCAAACACAAAAATTCCATTTTCGTAGTTATTAATCATTTTTAGCTGTTTTAGGAACTGTGATGTAACAGAATCTGCAAATTGTAAAATTACTAGGCAATATGTCGATTCAACCAAACCGAACTCAAAACAAATGCATCCCTTCGTCAACACATTCTCGTGCTGCCCTAGTTCAAGTATGCAACCACGACCAAAACCCGTGATCAATTGGCTTTTTACTATTTTTCGGAGGGGCCGGCTCAATATTTCGGAATTGCATCAATTCCTATTCCGGTCAATTATGAAACACCCTGTATGTATGCAATGCTTGGAAGCAGACCCGACCTATGTAATTCTATTAGCATCTTAAGCAGGTATCAAAATTATGGTAATAATGAATTATTGTTACATTTGAAAAGAGTATTGCGTTACATTAAAGGTACTATTCAATTAAAACTAGTATATAGGAAGAATTTGGACTCTAATTTAGTTAAAGGCTTTGTTGACGCTGACTGGGGTAGCGATGAAATTACTAGGAGATCTACGACTGGGTATTGCTTTCAAATCTACAATTGCTTAGTAATCTGGTGTTCTAAACAACAGACTTGTGTCGCTCTTTCTTCTACAGAAGCGGAGTATATTGCATTAAGCCAAAGTGTAGTTGAAGCTTGTTGGCTTCGTAATCTGTTACTAGAACTACAGTTTGGAACTTATGAAAATGTAGTAATACCTATTTATGAGGACAATCAATCTGCTATTCGAATAAGCAAGTCTTGTGAACAACCAAAACGACTTAAACACATAAATGTGAAATATCATTTTGTTCAAGAAAAAGTTCAGGATAAAACTGTATTAATATTATTTTTGCCTTCCAGTGAGCAAATTGCTGACTTGTTAACCAAACCACTTGGGAAATTGTTATTTGAAAAATTTAGAAATATAATGTTCGTTTGAAATGTTAATTTCTTATTGAAGTTGGATGTTATATTTTTGTGATCATGTTAAGTGAACTGATTAGTTTTTGAAATTATAAAATTTAGTACTTCTTGTAAAATTTAGTATTATTGTGGTTTTCGGATGATTTTGGTTTGAGGGAGGGTGTTGCAATATGCAAATCCAAGTACATCCGGAAACCAAATGCGTACTAATCAAATGCGTGCGCAGCTTGCGTTTCCTTTATATACTAACCTTACTGTTGTATTGTGATCTGGACCTTCTGTCTTATCAATAAAGATATCTTAGTTTTACCTGCTGGTGGTTGTCACACTCTCTATTTAGTTTACACTCTGCTACAGCTTTTCATCGGCTACGCATTGTCTGGTTTTGTCTTTTTATGTGAATATGCGATAGGTCAACGTCGTTTGGAAATTATTAAGGGCGTCAATACGGCCGCCAAATAAGGCAGCACATGAAAAAATGAACAAAACGTAAAAAAAATTCTAATTGAAAAATTAAAACTGAAGTTAAAATCCTTTCAAAATATGTTGTTGTCAAAAACCTTTTATTTGTAACTGTCAATATTGCATTATAAGACCGTAACACTTTTGTTGTAAACCTACTCTGCTCTGTTGCTCGCTGCTCCGTCGCATCGAAATTGCTAACGAACAGTCCGAACAATCTAACTTTATGTATTTCGTGTGCTAATATTCTACCATTAGTGGCTCTAAGTCAACCAGAAGGAACACCCCTTCACACATACTACCAGACACCGTCCGAATATTGGGGCTTGGCCTTCGTCTCAACGAACATTCGAACTGTAGGACAATAATCTTCCATGCTGCCAATGATAAACAAAATGCCTCATCGCACCATGATCTGCACTGCAGCCAGCCAATCTACACCCAAAGCCTTCATTCATCGTGGACATATCGATCCTTTACCATTCAAATTCTCAATTCAAAGAAAAAGCCAACCCCCACTGCCATTTCACGAAATATCTGTGGCTTTTGTCCAGAACCTTTGTAACCGTCCAACCCCAAATATTCCTGCCAGATATTTTATCACCACTCTTCTAGAAAGTAAACGAATGTACTCCCCGCCTCACCAACGAACTTCGCTTCTTCAATTCCTATGTAAAATTAATACTTCTGCTTCAAAACTTCGATAAAAAAAACAGTCTTTCAAGTTCATCGTCCCTATTCCCATGCAGTGCATCCTACAACCATAGCTTTTGTGCCATCAACTGCAACTGTCTTGTGCATCGCTATTTATTATTGTGTAAACAAGATCCGGTGAAAATATCCCAAAACTTTAAAAAAAGAATACTTTCTTTCTTCAGAACTACTTTAATCGAGTGCAGCATAGAGTTAAGCCGGAGGTGCTTTGCACGAAAAAATTGAATCCGTCAGAAAGAAGACAACAATTTTTGTAGGATTAAAGCCTCGGTTTCCTCGGAGTTTGTCGTCTGAAGAATGCGACCGTTATTACATGTGGATGACGTCACTCTACCGGCCACTGCTTCATCAGAACGTTGCGTTGACACGAAACTGGAAACCTAGTGAACTCACGGAGAAAACTACTAACTCTGTTGTTGTTTTGGTTTTCGCCTTTGCATGTCAAAAATGGAAAATTTAGGTTCTTCGTGTTTTCTCACAAAATCAATTCGCATTTCTTCATCGGCAAGCGTAAAACAACTCTCGCCTTCCGTCATTACCTCATATTTTTAATTTTTGGCAAGCACACCACGCAACAGACAACAGCAAAAAAACGTTGTCATCAGGATTTCCCCAACGCACTCAACAGCAACTCAATCTGGCGGTCGTGTTGAGTTGTCCTTCAACGCTCCCGAGGAAACAACTGTGAAGGGGCTGTAGGGAGCCTAGTGGTCAAGGGATCTCGGCTTGAGATCGGAAGGTTGAGAGTTCGAGACCCGGTCGCCACTGAAGACCTACCGAGTATATGCGGAGTACGTGCTCGTAAAATCTGTTGGGTCCGAAAGTCCTGTGGTCGGTCATTGCGCAGTTCACCATGGGTACAGGTTCCTGGAGAAGATTTCCCTCCCCTTCAGGGACATGTCTAAATTGTGGAGGTGGAGACAGATGTTGCCATCTGTCAACAGATGGCAGCATCAGTCATATGTGTTTGTGTGTGTCTTGTGTTTGTCCTACTTGACGATGGTTTATAAGGGGGTCCTTGCGACCAGCCACACGAACCTGAAAATATATGTAAAACCAATCCAATCCAATCCAAAAACCACTGTGAATTCAGGCCCGTCCGTGGCCTAGTGGTTAAGGCATCAGCCTCAGGGTTCAACCTTCTCAGGCGCGATTCCCACCTACTGCCAGTCACCCTATAAATCAGATCTCTGTACTGGAAAGCGTAGAAAAATCCAACTCGTGATGGATTGGCCCGAGTACACAGGGACAGGCGTGCTCGTCAAATCTGTGGAGTCAAAGTCCCGACGGCGTCAACTTACGATGTCGATCGAAATTCCGTTGGGTGTCCGCTCAGGTGTCGACCTCGTCACTTGACCAGGGCTCTAAATTACGATTCGTTATTGGCTGTGTTAAAGCTTCTAAAGGAGGCTAAAAATAGGCAGCCGGAAACGATTACCTTACCATGTTAATTCATGCGAAAACACGTCATTTTATTCCTTCAATAGCATTACTAAAAAAATATACTGTTTACGCATGGTGTAGCACTAGATCTGAATTTACATTAAAAAGTAGTAATTACCTTCCCAGCCCCAAAACTATAATTACAGCGCATATTTCTTATATGTGTGTAGGTAGGAAATATGTATTGTAATGTGGGAGGCGACATTTTCAGTTTTAACAAATACATACATTCACCGATCTTTTTTAATAAATATTTCTTACTCTTCTAAGATAGAAAAGAAGATAAGAGCGATAAATCTGATTCATGCACCTTGGTTTTCATGTGTTTTTAATGAGTTGATTCAACATTTTGTACTACCCAAAAAATTGTTTATAGGTCATGAAAATATATCGATTTTGCATAATATAAAATAATTTTCTTGGGGGGAAAAGACTTTGAAGACTTTATTGTTTTTTTTATTGAAATTATAGAGAGCATTCTTTTTTTATTCTTAAAACCAAACGATATTTTCTTCCCGTTCACTTAATTTTAGAAAGCCGTACCTATTTTGTGATATTTTAGAGAATATGAGCATGAAGGACTGACGGGTAGGCAATTTTCTATTTTTATATTTAAGATAGTTATTTTTTCTCTTAAAAACTATTACTATTGCTGAAAATAATTTCAAACAAGATATAATGCGTATTTATTACAAAATCACTTATTAGTTACTTAGTTATTTATAAAGTAAGGCAAACTTTAATTTGGTTGCACGGTAGTGCAACCGCTAAGTTCAGCGCACTACCCAACCTTTTCTGGAAGGATTTCGGCGTGTTTTCGGACCCCTCCGTTCTCCTGTTCTATGCATCACAGAAATGAGTTTAGAAACATTTATTGGTCAATAGGGGCTTGATGAAGAGTATAAAAAAAAATCAGCGTTCTATCTCTTTTTATCTTCGAGAAAATTGAATTGGAAAATGGCCACTTTTGGGGCTCACTCACTCACTCACCGATCATCAAAATGTTCTATGACACCCACTTGTTCTAGAATCCCGAAAATCAGAACACTGGTAGATTTTGTCATACAAGCAACATAAAAAATCCGAAAATCGAATATTTAGTACGGGTTTGGTCTGAAATTGCTTGGCGCCTTTTTTCAAAAGCAGTTGCAGTATCCTCTCATACGCCGATATGCCAACGGCGATTACTTGAATCGCCAACAATTCAAATAGCTATATACCTTCAGATGATACGAGAAAGGTTTTTCAAGTGTAGAATTTAGCACACGATATTAATAATGGAAAGTTTCAATCATCATTTTGATTAATTTTAATGGTTTTCCAGTGCAACACCTGAGCTGGCAACCAGCTCCATGTTTTATAATGAGTTATTATTGTTTGGTTGTAGGAGGAGTTGCATCGCTAAAGGTCTATATATACGCATGAGCAATGGCTGGAACCAAAATGATTTACAATCGGCATATGATTTTTTCTGTTTTGTTTTGGTTAGAATAACATCGCACTAGAGCGACACAAGGGTTAATCAATTCTTCCCTATTACTTAAAGTAAAAAAAAATAGATACCAGAGTCCAAAAACACAAATTATGAAGTTATATTGATAATAATTGGAATTTATATTACGCTTTGACGATTTGTATAAAAGCAACTATTCGGGTTTCAAACTGTAATTGGGGTCAACAACAATTGTTTTCGCCAAAGGTCATACAAGTCATTTTGTTCGCAAAATGACCATTAGGCCGTATACAGCGCGTCTCAAAAGTTTATGGACAACTATTTTTTTTACTTTATTAGCCAACTAAACAAGTAAAAAGTTCTAAGATGCGACCTACAAGACGTTGTTTTGTTCATTATTCACGAAGTACCCATGATTTTAAGTAGTGATAATTTATTTAAAATAGGTACAAAATGTACTTATAAAAACAAGTACAAAAAAACTAAAATAACAAAAAAACTATTAACAAAACAAAAAAACTATAAACAAAATGTACTTAACGTAAACAAGCAGTACAAAACGAGCAGTAAAATGAAACAGTACAAGATTTTAAAAATATGTATGGACATTCGTCAAATATAGTTTTTATTTTATATATCATGTTTACTCAAACACGTGGATTGTCCTTTAAAAAAGTTAATATTTATAAAACAATTGCAAGTGTCATATTTAAAAATAAATTTTTTATTATTTAAGAACTTATTTAAATTATTTTATTTAGTATACCAACAAAAAGAAGTGAAATCCAAGCAAAAACCTCTCAGTAAAAGAAGGCCAAGTTCTTAAAAAAATATATATGGCCTGGCCTTAAAAAGAAGTGAAATCCTGAAAAAGGTACAGCTGTGGAAATAAAAAAGTACCCACTAGTGATTATTTTGGCCGTTAGTCATCCTATAGTATTGGACCTTTTTTACATTGTGAACAATTAACATTCTGAGTTAATTGCATGACACAAAATTTGCATAAGGGGCCATCTTCATACAAAAAATTTTGCTAACTTTAAAATTTCCAATGGCAACACCCCTTTTTGAATCCATATTTCAAATATCTGACCTATGTTAATACGAAATGCCTAATTTTGTTAGTTTTTAAGCATTATTAGAGGAGTTAGAGACGTGCAAAGTTTAGGTCCCATAATGTTAAATGAGTTGCACATAAAAAACTATCCCGATCTATAAATAATTAAGATAATGAAACGAATTTTTTACTGATAAGAAATTATAATAACCCAAACAAGATGCATTTAATATTTGGGTATTTAAAGCAATTTTTATATTTTTAAATAATTATTATATTAATTTTTTAAAAAAATATGAATAGAAACCCCTTAATATTTTTAAAGAAATAAATTTAAGACAAGAAGCTTAAGCGAAATCCCAATTTTTAAAAATTTTTATTCACAATTTGCTGAGTAAATCACAAAATACTTTTTAATTACCCTTTAGGGGACTGTGTATAAGATTACGTGTGTAATTGATAAATAAAGACGGCTTTGCATGCATGCTTGCTTGTCATTTTAGAAATGGTCCCCAAATGTTCCACAAGTGATTCGATTAAATAACTCGTCAAATATTCATCCAAATGTAACAAAAACTTAGATTTAAGGGTTTTCAAGAGTGCTTGACATTTCTAGGTTATTAAAATTGGGTGTTGCTATTGGAAATTTCAAAGATCGTAATATTTTTAATATGAAGACGGGCCCTTAAGCAAATTTTGTATCGTGCAATTAACTCAGAATGTTAATTGTACACAATCTCAAAAAGGTCCGATTCTATAGAGTGACTAACGGATGAAATAACCTCAAGTGGGTACTTTTTTATTTCCACAGCTGTACCAAGTTCATTAAAAGTTACTGATGTGGTATTGAACACCAAAACATTTTAGTCTTTGATCATTCTTATGTTTACCACATTTAAGCAAACTCGCACTTGTGTTTGTGTAACTTGGCCATTACGCATTTTTGAATAAAAATAAACAACCCATTGAAGGTACGATACATGACTTATTCATTACTGTACAATTCGATTCCAACGGTCCCACGATATTGCGACCGCCACTAAAAGTAGTAACTATTTAATGACGAGTTCAATATAATGGTACTTTAGAAATTCGTTTGCGACAGTTATATAAAAAAAGTATAAAATACTGATACTGAAGAGAAGTTATATCAATGTTCAAATATTAATTGACAATTTTTTTCGAAGAAAAAAAGAGAAGACCAAGATTACTCTGTTTGACCACTAGGCAGAAAACATAGCTTAGAAAAAATAAATTATGTTAGGAATCTTTTTTTTTTGTGTGGCTTGAAACACTTAAAACACAATACCTAAAGGTATACTTTCATTTCAATGTTCAATAATTTATTGGTTATACTCATCCCTAGTGCAAAAGGTTCAACAAAATGTTCACAATGCGTAATGGCCAAGTTACACAAACACAAGTGCGAGTTTGCTTAAATGTGGTAAACATAAGAATGATCAAAGACTAAAATGTTTTGGTGTTCAATACCACATCAGTAAATTTTAATGAGCTTGGTACCTTTTTCAGAATTTCACTTCTTTTTAAGGCCAGGCCATATATATATATTTTTAAGAACTTGGCCTACTTTTACTGAGAGGTTTTTGCTTGGATTAAATTCATTCGATTTTTACTTCGATTGGCATTTACAGGAGATTCTGAAGATATTAGTTAAGGGGTCACAGGTACTACAAAATATAGTTTGATCTTTCATGTCATTTTTGAACTACTCAATAAATGAGTATAATTTTTTTATATGTAATTCTACAAGATTTATTTACTATAAAACAAGTTTTAAAATGTATGAAACTTTAGCCAAAACTAAAATAAATTATATTAAAAATGAAGCTATTTGAACACATTGGGATTAGGCTTGCGCGGCAAATTGTGAGGTCAAAATTGAACAAATGAACAAGAAAATGACTTTATATTGTACAAATATGTACAAACTAGGACTTATACCTAAATTCAAAGCTCAATTTTAATTAGAAATTATTTTAAGAACTTTTTTCTAAAAAAATTAATAAAAAATTTTAAATTTTGATTTTAAATTCTTTTTAAAAATAATTTCTAATTAAAATTGATCTGAGAATTTAGGTATAAGTCTTTGTTTGTACATATTTGTACAATATAAAGTCATTTTCTAGGGCATTTTTTCAATTTTGACCTCACAATTTGCCGCGCAAGCCTAATCACAATGTGTTCAAATAGCTTTATGTTTAATATCATTTATTTTAGTTTTGGCTAAAGTTTTATACATTTTAAAACTTGTTTTATAATAAATAAATCTTGTAGAATTACATATAAAAAAAATTATACTTTTACATTGAGTAGTTCAAAAATGACATGAAAGAACAAACTATGTTTTGTGGTACCTTCTTTGCACATTTTTAAGACTCCTGTGACCCCTTAACCCATTAATGACAAGTGGCAAAAAAAAAAAAAAAAATTGCCAAGCGAAAATGAACTTTCTGGCCAAAATTTATCTAAATAAACAAAAAATAAGACAAATGAAGGCCATTTTTATGAGCAAACTGTGTATGAAATATTAAGTTATACGAAAACGAATTTTAATCGTAATTAAAGGTGTTAATTTTTTATTCGCAAAGTTGTCATTAATGGGTTAATGAATAAGAAAAGTTAAATTTATGCATATTCTATGAAAATTTCCTCACAGATATATAAAAATAGTTATTTAAGCAACTGGTGCCGAAAATAACACTTTATTAATCGTGCGTTTTTCATTTCACGAGACCGTTGGTCGAGTGAAAAAATGACAAGAGCTTAATAAAGTATTATTTGGAACGTGCTTGCTTACAATATTTTTTATAATAACGTGCAGTAATTTGTGTTCTTACTTTTATCTTATTTAATTTCCTTTAATAATTTTTGTAGTACTTGTTGTTTCCATGGAGATATTGGAAAATGCAAAAGTAATGAACCAATAGAAATAAGGGAAATTCATTTTGCTTCCATGGAGATATTTATGACATCATTTTATTTTTCTACCGATCAGATACTCATATTTACTTTACCGCACTAGTGCCGAAAGTCCCACTTTCGACACTGTCTGTGACGTAAGCACGTTAAGTGTCATTTTCGCAACGATTTTTGAATGAATATGATATAAAAAAAGTGAACTTTTTTGCACGTTGTTTAAAAAAAAATTATCTTTCTATGTAAATGCAATTTGCTGAATGATTGACATTCTCTTTATTGAGATGATTGCAGTATTTAGTAAACGAGTCAAAATGTGAAAGTTGCTGGAATTAATTTATATAAAGGGAGGCATTTTGAATTCTTACATCACATGGAACTTTTTTCCACACGGCCCTGCTCCTAGTCGATGTAGTAAGCCCATAACAAACTCCTCTGTAGAATAGTACTTGTTATACTTAGTAGCATGTAGTATTCTCCACTGTAGAATAGGACTTGTTATACTTAGTAGCATATAGTATTCTAAAGAGTAGAATAGTACTTGTTATACTTAGTAGTATATAGTATTTATTGTTTACCCGAAATTCGCAAAAATTCTTAAAATATGCACTTCACAAATTTATGAGTCAGATCGGTTGTTGAGAATTGAAGACGATTACTTTTCTCACTTATGCATATAATATTTTAAGAGTACAGGGGAAGAACCGTTTTATTTCGCAGAAGGCTATCCTTAATAGCCTCTTAGGGGATGATAGCGAGATATCGCCTAAACTGGTGTAAAGAAACCGGCTACTCGCTTTGTTTATCTTTCGCAGAAACCCTGATTTACGCCAGAGATCTGCGGATACAAGTCACACGTTTGTACCGCGAATAAAGAACCGAAAGAAAAACCGGTTTCCAGTCACCAATGCCCACCAAGCAGACACAATTACGGAAAGCCTCTAAAGAAATCAAGCGGTTCTTCCCTTGTAGTCTTTATTTATCTTGCCAATTTTGTTAACTGTTGAATGGCTACACTTTCCAGTTTTACTGTTTTGAGCTTGGACACGTTTTAGTCACTAATAAAAATGCCTTGTGGCAACACGTTGTGTCTTCTCTTCTTTGCGTGTGTGATTTGATACTTTAAGAGGGACTGTCAATCCCATAGAGCTATTGCATTAGTTTTATAATCACAACTTTTGGAAAAGTATTGCTTTCCCATTTTAGCCCTTTTCCCCTAGGTATGGGGGAATTAACAAAAGATCGAAATAAAACAAAATAATATCTAGATATTTAATTACATAGTTTTGGAGTTTTAAAATGCCAAAAATGTACAGCAGACGGCGACATTTTTTCGATAATTTTCTTGCTATCACCTTTTTGTCAATTAGCACGTTCCACCATTAAGCTCTTCAAATGTTATATTATGTATCTTTATGTTTCTCACGCATAAAGGATTGATTGTTAAAGCGTTCTCATTTCTAATTTGTTTCATTTCAATGTTATGGTGATTCTCATACCTTGGGTAAAGGGGCTAGCATGGCAAAGCAATACTTCTAAGGAAGTTGTGATTCCAACACTAATGCATTAGTCTTATAGGAGTGACAATCGCTCTTATTTTGAAAATTTTAATTAAAAAAAACACGTAAGAATCAATTTCATATTTATAAACTACAATCCAAAAGAAAATAGTTTTGTGAAATAATTTTATTCTAATTTCAAGTAAACACAACAAATGATTTTGAATAACATTCGAATTTGCCCTAAGACAGTTGAATTTGCCCTAAGACATTTATTAAAGTAACTGATTTAATGAGTAAAAGTATTAACTACACTCCTTGCCAAACTAACTTGGGTAAAATCAAGGAGTAAAAAGGCATAGGGAAAAGCGTGTTTGGTCTTTTCGTTGGAAACCCTTGTAAGGTAGTATTTACATACAAAATGATCTGAATACAATTTAACCAAAATACACTTTTCATTCTGATAAAATTGCCAAATTTTCTCAAATAACATTCAAATCTGTTAGACCTGAAACGAAATTGATTTTTAAACATGTTTTCTGGATGGATTCCTAAATAAGTTGTGGAACTTTTTACATGTGCGGAAGAATCTTCTCCATAGCATATTTCTATTTACTCAACTTAGGTTGGCAAGGAGTGTAGAACTAAACGCTGTTCCTGTTGATTTTTTTAATGATCATATTTCCGTGGTACTAAGTAAGAGTTACTGTTACAAACCAGCAGTCGAGTTTTTGGTCAATGAAAATTTTTTTTATTAAAATTAAATATTAAAACTCCTTTCAATTTAAAATCTATTTAGTGGAATTCAGACAGCAAAATCTTACGTTTAGAAAGTAAGCATTTATGCACAAATATTATTCCAACCTGCTGAAATATTCTTCATCCTCAATTGAAACTGCTTATGTGTAACTAACAGCAAAAATATTACAAAATGCATAAGTAGACAAAGTTTTTAGTACATAACACAACAAATTAAATAGCGTTTACAGAATATTAGCGGAGTATTTGTTCGTTATTATTTTGTGCACATTTCTCTTTTGATATGAGTTTAATTTTCGTAGTATTTTATTTATAATAATAATTTGCGTATGCACCCTTAATTAATTACGTTTATTTACATTGCATATATTTTATTTTTGATTAATTAAGTTTTTATAGTAATTTTTAACTGAAGAGGCGGCGTAATGGCCGGTTTTAAAGATTTGCCGCCACGTAGTCTACCAAACGCCAATGTAAAACTTCTGATTCGATGACATTTTGTCATGTGCAGAGAAAATAAGAAAAATTGTGGAAAAGCAATTTAACGCTGTTCACAAACAGAGAAGAGCATATGAAAAAATAAAAATTGCACATCATTCGTTTTAGTAAGGAAATAAAATATATTTAAAAAAAAAAATAAATTATATTCTGCGTCATATTTTTTGGTGTAACTATTAAATTTAAAGAAATTCCGATAATTTTTTCAGTTTTAAAAATATGAATAATGTAATTTCATCTCTTATGTAAAATATATTATTTTAATTTTAAGTGTATCCGAAAGTATAGTCGGATACCTATACTAAAATAAACTGTAAAAACATGTTTAATATTTTCCTCTAACGAATTAAATATTGTTGCACTGATGAGTATTCTGCACGCGCGCGCGCGCGCGACTCAATCACTTTCGAACAAACATTCTGACACTGGATGAAAAAGTATTTTAATCAAACAAAACTATTAGAAATATTGTATGGTAGTGGTTGCTACACATCTATGTTCGTGATCCATATCGTTATCACGAAATTGAAGATTTTCTGTCGATTTAATCAAGTTTATAAAATTTTTTGCATTTATCAAGAAAGCTAAATTTTAGATTAAATTATATTGAATATACAATTTGAGAGAAAATTATTGGAGTGAAATATGGAAGTGGTAGAAGAATACAACTTAGTTTGTTTACAGTACGTTTGAACAACTATAAAGTTTTATTACTAAAAACTTTTCAACAATATTTAAAGTACACAATTTTGGTATAGTTTCAAATTGCACTCAAGGTGTCGAATAATATTTGAAGTAAATAATACAGGGTGAGGCAAATAAAAGCGGCCACAACGTATAGATAAGAATACGACAGAAATGTTGCCAAGTCAAAAACCAATACAAAACAGGTTTGGTAACTGAAGCTATTGATCGCTTCAATATTAAGCCCAAACAAACGCTTGGCGAACTTCTTTGCCGGCAACTACGCTACGGTTTGAGAAGTTACTTGATATAACATACAAACAGGGTTTGTAGAGACGATGGAAACTACCTTTCCTTTTTCCGGAAACTTTATTTCCCACTACTGATTATATCTGCCGTTATTTATCCTAGAGAATCGGATCTTTTTGTTTTTGTTAATACAAAACATGCTAAATTGATTACAAGGCACAAAATTGGCATTATGGGACGTCTTCATAAAATACGAACTAAGATTTGAACTCACCACTAGTCTATGAGTAGCTCTAATGTGAACTAATCTTTCCCATTCCATGCAAAAACAAGTTTCAGGTGGCTTCAAGAGTTTTTCTCGCCAAGCATTTCAACGTATTCCTACCTCCAGACCGGGGACATTTTTATTTGCCCCACCCTGTACTTTATGCTTTTATAATGAAAAATTTGGATGAAGTTCCCAAGTTCATTAAAAGCCAAAATCGGATAAAAACATTCATCCGACAATAGCTGTGGAAAAGTTCTGTTCTCGACAAAGCCTCTCTGTTCTTGACTATCTAGCAGATAAGTTACAATTTCCATATAAATTTTACATTCTGGAAAAAAAATTCAATACCCTGGTTAGTAATATCCTAGAGGATTTACACTAAGGAAAGCTAATATATCGGAGATAACCTAGAATATATAATATAAAACCTCGTGAAGTTGTATAATGAAGTTTCCTAGTTTATTGAAAGTTGTGACAAGGGAAGACGTTTTGTTCCACGATTTTGATGGACAAATAATTTTAAGAGCAGAATATTTTATACTTAAATATCTAGCATCAAAGTTAAAATTCCGATATCAACTTGAAGTCAGAAATACTACTATTGAATTTTTCCTAGACATGTATAAAGAAAAAGCTGATATAGGCGTAGCTGGGTTTGGAGTAAACCATATGTTCTTACATTACATGGATTTCTCTGTGCCGTATGATGCTTTCGATATACGTTTTGTAATTGAGAAAGTAGGTGAAAGACCTAAATTTAAAATGTTTGCGACTCCATTCAATAATGATATCTGGTTAAGTGTCTTTTTCATATCTATTGTATCTGCTTTTTTGTTTAGAAAAGCTACAAAGGCCTCGTTATCCCACATTTTTCTGTCGATTCTTGGAAGTTTGTTTAAACAATCCATGGATATCAAACCGGACGGGCCTAAGAAAAGGGTATTTCATGGAGCTTGGTATACTTGGGCCGGTGCGATGTCTTCGTTTTACATTGCTCTGTTTCTAAGCTATATGACGATTCCCACCAAAGAATGGATCCCGAAGAACTTCGAAGATTTGTCTTACGCGGTCAAAAACAAAGGATTCATTGCCACAAGTAATTTTAAGTTAATTAAGTTCATGTTGGACAGTGAGCAGGAACATTTGAGGATTCTGGGGCAAGAAATGACACAAAACGATTGGGATGACCACGGAATGCCTCATGTTGGCGCAAAAGAAGCTTGGATACAAACTCGAAGTTCATTTCACCTAATAACACTTCACCCACCCAACCGAGTTTTGGCGGTCTCGGACGATTCTTTAGAAATCGTGCCCATTTGTATATCTGTAAGAAAAACTTTCTGTTGCAAAGAGCAGCTGAATTTAGCCATGCTTCAAGCTATAGAGATGGGTTTGTTTGACGATTTCAAAAAATATTTACTCATGAAACAACTTTGGAGGAGAGAACTTCGTAGTCTGGAATGGATCGACGACACCAGTTCCAATATCAAGTTGGAGGATTTGCAGTATGCTTTTTATGTGCTTTTCATTGGCTACGCATTGTCTGGTTTTGTCTTTTTATGTGAATATGTGAAATGTCAACGTCTTTGTAAATTATTAAGGGCGTCAAGACGGCCGCCGAATAAAGCAGCACATGCGAAAATGAACAAAAATTAACAAAATTTCTAATTGAAAAAGAAAAACTGAAGTTAAAATCCTTGAAAAATATGTTATTGTCAAGAACCTCTTATTTGTAACTGTCAATATTGCATTATAAGACCGTCACACTTTTGTTGTAAACCTACTCTGCTTTGTTGTCTCGCTGCTCCATCCCATCGAAATTGCTAACGAACATTCCGAACAATATCAGTTTATGTATTTCGTGTGCTAATATTCTACCATTAGTGGCTCTAAGTCAACCAGGAGGAGCACCCTTCACACATACTGCTAGACACCGTCAGAATATTGGGGCCCGGCCATCGTCTCAACGAACTTTTGGACTATAATCGTTCACGAGACCAATGATGATAAATAAAATGACTCATCACCATGATCTTGCCTACAGCCAGTCAATCTACATCTAAAGCCTTCATTTAGCGTGGACGTATCGATCCTTGACCATTCAATTCTAAATTCAAAGAAGAAGACAACCCACACTGCCTTTTCACGAAATATCTGAGGCTTTTGTCCAGAACCTTCGTATCCGTCCAGCTCCAAATATTAATGCCGAATGTTTTATCACCACTCTTCTAGAAGGTAAACGAATATACTCTCCGCCTCACCAACGAACTTCGCCTCTTCAATTCCTATGTAAAATTATTACTTCTGCTTCAAAACTTCTATAAAAAAAACAGTCTTTCAAGTTCATCGTCCCTATTCCCATGCAGTGCATCCTACAACCATCGCTTTTGTGCCATCAACTGCAACTGTCTTGTACATCGCTATTTATTATTGTGTAAACAAGATCCTGTAAAAATATCCCAAAACTCTAAAAAAAGAATAATTTCTTTCGTCAGAACTAATTGAATCGAGTGTAGCATAGAGTTAAGCCGGAGGTGCTTGACCTTTGTAGGCCTAAAGCCTCGGTTTCCTCGGAGTCTGTCGCCAGAAGAATGCGACCGCTATGGCGCTATTATATGAGGATGACGTCATCCTACCGGCCACCGCTTCATCGGAACGTTACGATGACACGAAACTGGAAACCTACACCAAAACCGAGCTTAAGTTTGCAGCAGAGAAATGTACTAGGCGGAGGAATCTGTGTAAACAACGCTGCTGGCGCCGAAATTTCGCCTGCTCCTATTGGCTGCTCCTCTTACCCTGATATTCGAGCGCCCTGTTACGTCAAAATCGAGGGGAAAAATAATTAAAATAACACTCCAACTGAAGCTAAATTATTAAAAATAATAAATTTATGTCTTGAAATACCAAATAAATTTGTTTATTGAATGTGAAATACCTTTTTGTATTCGATTCTCGCACTCAAAAATGAGAACTATTTGCCCTTTTTCTCGTAGAACATTTGAATACTGCAAACTTAAGGTCGGTTTTGTGTTTCGAACTCACTCTAACTCTGTTGTTGTTTTGGTTTTCGCTTTTGCATGTCAAAAATGGAAAATTTAGGTTCTTCGTGATTTCTCACAAAATCAATTAGCATTTCTTCATCGGCAAGCGTAAAACAATTCTCGCCTTCCGTCATTACCTCATATTTTTAATTTTTCGGCAAGCACACCAAGCAACAGACAACAGCAAAAAAACGTTGTCATCAGGATTTCCCCAACGCACACAACAGCAACTCAATCTGGCAATCGTGTTGAGTTGTCCCGCAACGCTCCCGAGGAAACCACTGTTAACTCAGGCCAGTCCGTGGCCAAGTGGTTAAGGCATAAGCCTCAGGATTCAACCTTCTCAGGTTCGAATATCACCTACTGACATTCACCCTTTAAAATGGGTCTCTGTACTGGAAAGAGTAGAAAAATCCAACTCGTGACGGATGGGCCCGAGTACACAGGGAAAGACGTGCTCGTCAAATCCGTCTAAATAAACAAAAAACAAGACAAATTAAGACCATTTTTGCTGAGCAAACTATGTATGAAATATTAAGTTACACGAAAACGAATTTTAATCATAAATAAAGGTGTTAATATTGTATTCGCGAAGTTGTCATTAATGGGTTAAAGAATAAGAAAAGTTAAATTCATACATATTTTATAAAAATTTCCTCACAGATATATAAAAATAGTTATTTAAGCAACTAGTGCCGAAAATAGCACTTTATTGAGAGTGTGGTTTTCAAGAGAGTGTGGTCAAGAGCTTAACAAAGTATTATTTGGATCGTGCTTGCTTACAATATTTTTTATAATAATAAGCAAAAGCGTGAAATTTGTGTTCTTACTTTTATCTTATTTAATTTTTTTAAATAGTTTTTGTAATACTTGTTGTTTCCATGGAGATATTAGAAAATGCAAAAGTAATGAACCAATAGAAATAATTGAATTTCAGTTTGCTGCCATGGAGATATTTATGACATCATTTTATTTTTCTACCGATCAGATACTCTTATTTACTTTACCGCACTAGTGCCGAAAGTCCCACTTTAAGGCACTGTCTGCGACGTAAGCACGTTAAGTGTCATTTTCGCAACGATTTTTGAATGAATATGATATTAAAAAAATGAACTTTTTTGCACGTTGTTATAAAAAAAATTATCTTTCTATGTAAATGCAATTTGCAGAATGATTAACATTCTATTCATTGAGATGATTGCATTATTTATTAATGAGTCAAAATGTGAAAGTTGCTGGAATTTATATAAAGGCAGGTATTTTGAATTCTTACATCCATGGAACTTTTTTACCACACGACCCTGCTCCTAGTCGATGTAGTAAGCCTATAACAAACTCCACTGTAGAATAGTACTTGTTATACTTAGTAGTTTATAGTATTCTCCACTGTAGAAAAGTACTTGTTATACTTAGTAGTATGTAGTATTCTCCACTGTAGAATAGGACTTGTTATACTTAGTAGCATATAGTTTTCTCCACTGTAGAATAGTACTTGCTATACTTAGTAGTATATAGTATTCTCCAGAGTAGAATAGTACTTGTTATACTTAGTAGTATACAGTATTAATTGTTTACCCGAAATGCTCAAAAATTCTCAAAATATGCACTTCACAAATTTATGAGTCAGATCGGTTGTTGAGAATTGAAGACGATTACTTTTCTTACTTATGCATATAATATTTTAAGAGTACAAGGGAAGAACCGTTTTATTTCGTAGAAGGCTATCATTAATAGCCTCTTAGGGGATGATAGCGAGATATCGCCTAAACTGGTGTAAAGAAACCGGCTACTCGCTTTGATTATCTTTCGCAGAAACCCTGATTTACGCCAGAGATCTGCGGATACAAGTCACACGTTTGTACCGCGAATAAAGAACCGAAAGAAAAACCGGTTTAAAGTCGCCAATGCCCGCCAAGCAGACACAATTACGGAAAGCCTCTAAAAAAATCAAGCGGTTCTTCCCTTGTAGTCTTCATTTATCTTGCCAATTTTTTTAACTGTTGAATGGCTACACTTTCCAGTTTTACTGTTTTGAGCTTGGACACGTTTTAGTCACTAATAAAAAAGCCTTGTGGCAACACGTTGTGTCTTCTCTTCTTTACGTGTGTGATTTGATACTTTAAGAGGGACTGTCAATCCCATAGAGCTATTGCATTAGTTTTGGAATCACAACTTTTGGAAAAGTATTGCTTTCCCATGTTAGCCCTTTTCCCCTAGGTATGGGGGAATTAACAAAAGATCGAAATAAAACAAAATAATATCTAGATATTTAATTATATAGTTTTGAAGTTTTAAAATGCCAAAAATGTACAGCAGACAGCGACATTATTTCGATCATTTTCTTGTTATCACCTTTTTGTCAATTAGCACGTTCATCCGTTAAGCTCTTCAAATGTTATGTTATATATATTTTCGTTTCTCACGCCTAAAGGATTGATTGATTGAAACGTTCTCGTTTCCAAGTTGTTTCATTTCATTTTTATGGTGATTCTCATACCTTTGGTAATGTGGCTAACATGGCAAAGCAATACTTCTACGGAAGTTGTGATTCCAAAACTAATGCATTAGCTTTATAGGAGTGACAATCGCTCTTATTTTGAAAACTTTAATTAAAAAAAAACACTTAAGAATCAATTTCATATTTATAAACTACAATCCAAAATAAAATAGTTTCGTGAAATAATTTTATTCTTTTTAAAAATAAATACAACAAATGATTTTGAATAACAGTTGAATTTGCCTTAAGGGGTCATAGGAGTCTTAACAATGTGCAAAGAAGGTACTATAAAGCATAGTTTGATCTTTCCTGTAATTTTTTAACTACTCAATATATGAGTATAATTTTTTATATGTAATTCTAAAAGATTTATTTAATATAAAACAAATTTTAAAATTTATGAAACCTTAGCCAAAACTAAAATAAATGACATTAAACATAAAGCTATTTGAACATATTGGGATTAGGCTTGCGCGGCAAATTGTGAGGTCAAAATTGAAAAAATTACCAAAAAAATGACTTTATATTGAACAAATATGCACTATAAGGATTCAAATAAACCAAAAAAAAAAAAAAAAACTCGTGAAACAACTTTAAAGAACGTGACTATGAAAATGTTTTAATTTGATGTGTGGCAACGTGGTTGAAAAGAAGATAGAAAAATGGAAGGTTGATGTTCTTAAACGCTCTTGTAAATATGTTAAAACTAATAAATAAATTATAACGCTACCATCAGAGACTACTGAATATTAAAGTTATTCGTCACAGAACACAAATTTGGCGGCAAGCGGCGGGATGTCGACGGAACTAGTGTGAAATTAGATTCACCAAGAGTGGCTCGAAGTAGAAAATAGGCTTAGAGTAGCCATTGTAATTTACGTAAGAACGTAAGTTTGCATTTTTTTTTTTTTTGGATCAGTTCTGAATTGTTAAGTAAGATTCAGAATTCTAAGTAGATATAAGAATTTTATTGTAGTATTCTTCTAGAAATAGTTGATTATTTGAAGATTAAATTGATTTATTTGAAGTTGTTCTGTGAAAATAGCTAATATAGAATATTAAGCTGAAATTGTTTATTTGGTGTTGCTGTTGTCGGTAGATTTAAATAAGATTTAAAGCGAGTTTTAGAATATTATATAAAGGTTTAATAATATTTTGAGAAGTTAGATTTACTTCTGTTAGTGAATAAACTAATATTTTAATTATTTTGTTGGAATACTGCATTTGAATGATTTGATAAAATTGTTCGTATTCGATATTTTCAGTTAAAATACTACCGTTTATATTTGATGTTGATGTTCGTAATTAATATTATTTGATTTTGTTTATAATATTAATTAGTATTTAAGAAGTCGAAGTTTGAGTTACGTTGGTTTTCTTTTGAAAAATAAAAAAAGAAAATTAACGATCGGCATTTGATTGAGGTTTTTTTTTTTTGGCGGCAAAATGAGTTTTCTTGGAAAGGGCAAGAAGCAAGATTTGCTTGTGGTCTGTGAGGAGTTAGGAGAAGAAGTAGATCCTTTAAGTAAGGTCCCGGAAATTAAAAAGGTAATTGTAGGAAGTGAAAGCTACGACGAGATAGAGGTTAAGGTGATGCTTGATAGAATTATCGAAGAAAGACTTAGGAACGAAGAGAATGCGAAGCAAGAGGCTCGTGAAAAAAGGAAACTTGAGTTAGAAAAGGAAGCATCATTAAGAAAACTTGAGTTAGAAAGAGAGGAATCTTTAAAGAAACTTGAGTTAGAAAGAGAGGAATATTTTAAGAAGCTTGAGTTAGAAAGAGAAGAGGCATTAAGACAGCATGAGTTAGAAAGAGAAGAGGCATTAAGACAACATGAGTTGGAATTAAAAAGATTGGAAGTCTCACAAACTCAACCACAGACCAGAACCAACCATGTATCAGAGAATAGTGCTCATAAAATTCAATTGACCCAGATAATGCCGAAATTTGAGGAAAAGAGAGATGAAATGGGTCTTTACCTAATTAACTTTGAACGAAAAGCAGAAATGGCTCATGTTCCCAAAAGAGATTGGACTGCCTACCTGCTGAGCGTGCTTCCTGCAGAAGTTTCGAATATGTTGGCAAGAGAATCACCAGATAATGCAAATGACTATGATTTTGTGAAAATTCTTCTTCTGAAACGGTATAAGATGATCAGCGAAAAGTTAAAGCAATGTTTCTACAGACACCAGAAAACTCCAGATAAAAATTGGAGGAATTATTACCATGAGTTACGGAGTTATTTTACAGAATGGATAGAAGAAATGAAAGTAGAAACTTTTGAGCAACTGAAGGACCTAATAGTAGCAGAGCAAATAAAATTTCGTGTACCACCAGAAGTTAGAGAACATTTTTTGGAAAATTGGATGAATATCAAAGATCCTGAAGATCTGGCGAAAAAACTAGATGACTATGAAAGTGTACGAGATAGTTTTAAAAGAAAAGAAAGGCCACCCAGAAATAATTTTAGACTTCAAGAGGGAGACAAAATCAACGAGAAAGACAAATATGTTCCAAGCAAAGATAAATTTAATAGCAAGAAGAGCACTCCTGGGAAAGATGATTTACTGGATGAAGGAGAAAGGGATAAACGGTTTGAAAGAAGAAAGCAACTTAGGTGCTTTGAGTGTGGCTCAACCTCTCACCTAAAACCGCAGTGCGATAAACTGAAACGATGTTATGAGTGCGGGTCATCTTCTCACTTAAGGTTTCAATGCGATAAACTTAAAGAAAAGGTTGAAACAGTAGCTGCTAATATGATTCGGGAAGGAAGTTGTCATGACGTCCTTGCTCCATATATCAGTTAAGGAAAAATAAATGGCATACAAATGCCTATACTTAGTGATTCAGGTGCATCAATCGACCTGATTTGCAGAAAGTATATAAAACCTTCAATGTTAACCACGGAAACTGTATGGATCCGAACCCCATTGGAAGAAAGCCCTATCTGTTTGCCTTTAGCTGAAGTGGAAATAGACTGTACTTATGGACACATTGTTACAAAAGCAGCAGTCATCCGAGATTCTTTAGATCAGGGATTCCCAACCTTTTTGCACCTGCGTACCACTTGACTTTTTGAGAATTTATGGCGTACCACCAGACCTCAATATTTTAATAAACATATAATATTTACTTTTCTAAAAGTGTTCAAAGGGATTTTGAGAAAAATTCCTGGAAAAACTTCGTTTTTAATGATTAGATATTTATTTATTTATGACTTGCTTATAATAAAGGATAAATGGAAAGATTAAAATGGTATTAATTTACTGTTTTGTTTATTACCTATAGGGATGAAATCAGGCGAATACAAAATAGTACCAACTCGGCAAAATCCGATCCAGAAGTTAATTAAAGATTTCCTCTTTAGTATAATGTTAATGTTTAAAATAATGAGTTATATATTTGCATGCTCAATATGCGTACAGAAGCTATTTATAGCATGTTGATCACATCACTCACGAGTACCACCTGAAATGTTCCCGCGTACCATCAGTGGTACGCGTACCACCGGTTGGGAACCCCTGCTTTAGATCAAGGAATATATAGTTTAGGAAATCGAACAGCGGAGCTCTTAACCGAAGCAAAGCAGAATATACATTTTGAAATGCATACAATCAATGCCATACAAACTCGATCCAAAACGAAGGTAGTAGAGTCAGAGTTGCCAAATACAGAGGCAGATACAAGCGATTCCGAAGAAGTTGAAACTGTTGAAAGTGGAACCGTTTATGATAACATTTTGCCAGTGGCAGAACTTTCATTTTCGGAATTGGAGCTTATGAGAATGTCCCCAAACGAATTTTTGGACGCTCAATTGCAAAGTAAGGAATTGGAACCTTTTTTTACCGAAGCAAAAGAAACCACACACAAGGAGAAGAATAAGTATCTGATAAAAAACCAGAAATTATTTTTCGTGAAGAAAGATAAGAGAGGAACAGAGCGGCATTTGCTTGTGGTTCCCGAGAAGTACCGGAACCAAATGATGACTTACTGTCATGAAAGAGCTGCATCCCATCTCGGAATAGCGAAGACTAAAGATGCTTTGTTCAAGACGTTTTATTGGCCCAACTGCTACAGAGAGATAGAAGCTTTCGTTCAGTCATGTGACCTATGTCAAAGGGTAGGAAAACCACAAGATAAAAAGAAAGCACCCCTCAAGCTTGTTCCAGTCATTACAGAAATATTTTCAAAAATAAACGTTGATGCTGTTGGACCGTTGCCTGTAACACCGTCGGGAAATAAGTATCTTATCACGGCAGTGTGTATGTCTTCAAAATATCCAGATGCTATTCCTGTGGAAAATCTCAAATCTACTTCCATAATTGACGCCTTTCTACAAGTTTTCAGTCGAATGGGTTTTCCAAGGGAACTGCAAACGGACCAGGGAACGCCATTTACGAGCGCACTAACTACAGAATTTTTAGAAAGATTTGGGATCAAGGTTGTTAGAAGTTCGGTGTACCACCCTCAGAGTAATCCCGTAGAGAGGATGCATAGAACTTTTAAGAGAATACTTCGTGTACTGTGTCTTGAATCTGGTCCAGACTGGGAAAAGATTTTGCCTCAAGCCCTATTCGCTTTAAGGACTGTAACTCACGACAGCACCGGCTTCACACCTGCTGAGTTAGTTCACGGGAGAAACCTGAAGACTCCTGTCATGTTACTCTATGACAAGTTAACTGAAGAAGACCAAGAAGAGGACTGTGTAGCTTTGTTCGAATTGATGAACCGTATGGAAAAGTGTCAGGAGTTAGCAATACGGAATATGGAACATGCCAAGGAGAAACAAAAACTATGGTATGATAAGAAATCAGTCGAACGAGATTTCAAACCTGGTGATCTCGTACTGGTTGTAGCGTCTTCAAAACCAAACAAATTGTCAGTACATTGGATAGGACCTGGTGAAGTAGTTAGACAATTGTCAGACACAAACTATGTGGTCAGGTTTCCTGAAAAGAATAAGGATCACGTTTACCACATTAATATGTTAAAACCTTATTTCAAAAGAGTGGAACATGTAAATCTTTTGGCTTTAGGAGAAACTGAAGATGAAGAAGAAATACCAGTTCTTGAATGTGTTGATAAGTCAAATGGGTCAAAACTGTGTGAACTTTTAGAGGAAACCAGATTGAAATCTAATCTTTCGGAATCACAGCTGAATCAACTCGAAAAACTTTTAAACCATTATTCTGAACTTTTTTCAAATGAACCTGGTTGTACGGATCTGGCCAAACATGATATTGAGTTAGAAGAAGACAAACCTATCATAGCAAAGCCATATAGGATGTCTCCACGTCAGACTGAAATATTGAAAGCTGAAGTAAATAAAATGCTAGAGCTGAATGTAATAGAACGAGGAGATTCGGATTTTACTTCTCCTTTAATACTTGTTGAAGTACCAGGGAAAGACCCAAGGCCCTGTATAGACTATCGCCGTTTGAACAAAGTGACAAGAACTCAGTATTTTCCTATACCAAATATCGAAGAACTCATTGAGAAAGTATCATCAGCAAAGTACATATCGGTTCTTGATTTAACCCGAGGATATTGGCAAATACCTTTAAGTAAACAAGCCCAGAGGTATGCTGCCTTTGTAACCAGTTTTGGTACCTTTAGGTCATTAAGGTTACCATTCGGGCTGAAAAATGCTCCATATGATTTCAGTAGACTAATGGCTGGTTTGCTTCGAGACTGTGAGGAATTTGCGGTACCTTATTTGGATGATGTAGCCATCTTTTCTAATACTTGGGAAGATCATGTGAAACATTTAGAAGAAATATTTGTAAAAATGAAAACTGCCAAGCTTCACCTAAAACCTTCGAAGTGTCGGTTTGCTCGTGAGCATGTCAAGTATTTGGGACATATAGTTGGACAAGGCCAAAGAAAACCTGGTGAGCTTAAAATTCAAGTGGTTAAAGAATTTCCTAGGCCTCAGAACAAAACCCAGATTAGATCCTTTTTAGGACTTGCTGGTTATTACCGACGGTATATACCAGATTTTTCGGTAATTGCGGCTCCATTAACAGATCTTTTGAAAGGAAAGGACGTAAAGTCATCAGTAAATTGGACCTCTACTTGTGAAGACGCCTTTGAAGAATAGTCAGGTCGCCAAGGGGGGGAACCCTGCACTGAGATGTTAAGTTTTTTTTTATTGATGATTCTTATAGATTCGAGGGTGTAGATTACGAATCTCGAAGGTACTTTTTTGGTACCCTCAAGCATTTTTAGTTCATCAAGATGGCGTCTCCGCCATCTTGAATTTTGTAATCTTAATATTTGACGATCTATTCGACCAAAGTGAATAGTTTTTGTCTTTATAGATGCATTAAGTAATAATAAAGATATACAATTATCAAGAAAATTTCAAAAATAAAAAATTCAAAATGGCGGAATCCGCCATATTGGATATTTCACTTTTTATATTTTTGTTTTATATTTAACCCAACAAAATATGTATATTTTAACTATATTTTTTATACCTAGTTACTATACAACATTATTTTGAAGAAAATATGAAAAATCAAGATGGCGGCATCCGCCATATTGGATTTTTTCCTCGTTTATATAAAGCGATCCACATGTCCTAAATTAAAAATTCTTTTAATTTTAGTTATATCTTAATTTTAGTAAAACGGACCAAGATGGCGGCTTCCGCCATCTTGGATTTTTCACCTTCTAATATTACGTGATCCACTGGCTCGAAGTTAAAAATTCTTTCAGTTTTACTTGTATATTTTATTATAAAATGCTTTAAAATTATCATAAAGTTTTATTTAAACACTTAAAAAACCAAATTCAAGATGGCGGATTCCGCCATCTTGGATTTTTTACCATCTACTATTACGTGATCCATTGGTGCGAAATTCAAAATTCTTTCGACTTAAGTTGTATTTTTCAGTAACAAATATTTAAACTACATAAATGGGGAACACAATTGCAACATATCTGAATTTATGGCCATTCAAGATGGAATCTTTCTCATTATTAGATTTTTTACCGTTAGTATTAGGCGATCTATTAGCTCCAAATTAAAAATTCTTTCTTTGTTAGGTATATTTTTACTACAGAATTATCGCTATGTCTTCTTCTAACTGAATACAAATATGTAAACTCAAGGCCCAGCTTAGAGTTGCTGGCTTTAAAGTTATTCCTACAATTCTTTTTGGACCATGGCATATGCTTTTATGTAGTTTCAATCCACTTTTAATTTATTCCAAACTCCGGCATGTGTGATCCGGCATGTGATCTGACTTTTAAAAAGTTCTTTAACACATTTTCGGGCATTTTTTCCATTTTCTGAAATTAAATAATGCATATTATTCATAGTTTTGAGGACCAGATGCAAATAAATAGGGTAGACTTCAGACATGGTACATTTCCGCGGAAACGCGGAAATCCGCTTTTTTGACTCGGAAATTTATCATCCCCGAGATCGATGCAAATTTGCATTAAAATTTGTGTGTGTGGATATAGGGGTAGGGGTAGCGTAGCATCGAAACTCGGAAGGAAAGAAAAAGCAATCGCGCACCGTCGTGCACGATGTTACGATCGCCCGAGTTTCAGGATAATATGATAGACGGAGTTTCGCGATGTTATGATCGCCGGAGTTTCGTGAGGTAACGATTGCCGGAGTTTCGGGATACTAGGAAGTAGGAACGCCGGAGTTTCGTGATGTTACGATCGCCGGAGTTTCAGGATAGTAGGATCGCCGGAGTTTCGCGATGTTGTGATCGCCGGAGTTTCGCGATGTTGTGATCGCCGGAGTTTCGCGATGTTGTGATCGCCGGAGTTTCGCGATGTTGTGATCGCCGGAGTTTCGCGATGTTGTGATCGCCGGAGTTTCGCGATGTTGTGATCGCCGGAGTTTCGCGATGTTGTGATCGCCGGAGTTTCGCGATGTTGTGATCGCCGGAGTTTCGCGATGTTGTGATCGCCGGAGTTTCGTGATGTTACGATCGCCGGAGTTTCAGGATAGTAGGATCGGCGGAGTTTCGCGATGTTGTGATCGACGGAGTTTAGCGATGTTACGATCGCCGGAAATTCGTGATGTAACGATTGCCGGAGTTTCGGGATACTAGGATGTAGGAACGCCGGAGTTTCGCTATGTTACGATCGCCGGAGTTTCGCGATGTTACCATCGCCCGAGTTTCGCGATGTTGTGATCGACGGAGTTTAGCGATGTTACGATCGCCGCAGTTTCGCGATGTTACGATCGCCGGAGTTTCAGGATAGTAAGATCGACTTACTTTCACGATTTTTCCAGACTTCAACTGAAGATGAGTGAAGAATATTATTTAATTCAGAAAATTTATATTTCATAAAAAAATATTTTTTATTTTAATTTGGAGCAATCTGAATTCACACTTAGAATACATTATATATATTTTTACATATAGAAAGTTTATTATTTTTTGCTTATTATTTAAATTGTTCTAATATTTTATCTGATTAGGAATTATATAGTAAGAGGCCAATTATCTTGTTGTTAATATCTTATTTTTGTTTTAAAAGTTAACTATCTGTTTATTATTTAAAAATCCATCGTTCGCAAATTAAAATATTTTTGCTATCGTAATTTGTATAAGGAAAAAAGTTTCAGCTTTTTTTTTCTTCAGCTTGTACCATGTCTGAGACTTGGATAACAACTTCAATATGAAGGGACCAATATCCTGCTCTTCCGGCTCTACTAATGTTGCGATTCGCACCCTTTAATTCTATAACTGATCGAAGATCTCCGCTGCAGTTTGGCTGAGATTCCTCATATAAATCTATAAATCCCGCATGACTTATTTTGCAAACATTCTTGAAGTCCTGAAGTTTTGGAAACTTCTTACCTTTCTGCATCTGTAGGACTCCTACAAACATACTATAGGCATAACTTTGGATAGACCTCTACCCAATATTAACCCCACACACAACCTATAACACTTACCAACATGATGATTTGCAAAGCCACCCTACAAAACTGATGATCCCAAGTAAATGGCCAAATTCTTGACCAGCTAATTTAGTGAGTCATTGGGCTTCTGCCAAAGATGTGATGTCATGGTTGTATCTGGATTCTGGATAAGAATTAGGTATCATGTCTAACAGAGGATGATACTTTACAGTAGTTTCTGGTTGAATCTGAAATTCATATTTTCGGCCAATTTAAGTATTCATTTAACTTTGGATAACATTCTGAGAATGTATTTGAAGAATTTGAAATCTTTATAAGAAGAGAAACTAAAGAGAAACTTTTCCATCACATAACAGTCTAAGCGGTAACTCTGTTATTAAAGAACATTCAAGAGTCATAGGTGGTTTATTTTTAAGATTACATTAACGATCTTTAGGTTATAAGGAATGCAAGGTATGGCTTTAGACCTTTCTTCTTTGTTTTTTGTTTCTTGAAACTGTATCCCTCTATTTTTTTAATAGGTTACCCCTTCTTCTGGTTGAATGCAGTCTTTCTTTCAGAGTTTTCTGAATGGTTATTAACGCTTGATCCCATATTCTTATAATTGTGCCGCTAAACGAGATCTCAGCAAGTCCAAAGCCATTACTTCGATTAATGAACTCCTCCTGTTATTACTTCGATTTATGAATTCCCTACCCACAAGATGTGAGGAGGAGGGGTATTGAGTAGAGTCCTCCATCCCTAATGGTGGGGGTCTCAAGTATTGAGAGGATACAAGCTTACACAATCTTGCGTTCCGTAGTGTAAGAGTAATCTTGTTTGAGAAGAGGAAGCATTTTATACGAGTAGGGCTCTTGTAGTAATTGTGCCTGGTGAATATCTAAATATTTAAAATACTTAACTTAATATGGTGGAAAACATATTTAATATTTTTCCTTCAACATTCATGGTTTTAAAGTATTTCAAACACAATAAAGAAAAAAAATATTGAAAGAATTTTTAATTTCGCACCAATAGATCACGTATTATTATAAGGTAAAAAAAATCCAAGATGGTATAATCCGCCATCTTGAATTTGGTTTTTTAGGTGTTTAAATAAAACTTTATGACGATTTTAAAGCATTTTATAATAAAATATACAAGTAAAACTGAAAGAATTTTTAACTTCGAACCAGCCCACATAGCCATTCATTATCCAGTAGACATCTATAAGACGTTTTTCGGAAAATCCATGATATCCATTAGAATTTGAGTTTACCATCCATAGACGTCTTATAGACATCCGTAGTTTCCGCCGAGTGATATCCATTAGGAATCTATTTCACAGCGATATTCTAGACATTACGGACGTGTTTTAGACTTTCTGGATAAATTCGTGCTATGGTGAACGTCCATTAGAGGTCAACAAACTCCATGAGCAGTCTTATGTACTTTGTGGATATCTATTAGACCAACCCTATCAACAAAACATTTCTCGACGAGGTCTACAATATCTAATAAATATACCAATTCTAGACATGTTGGATACATTTTGAATTTATGGATGTGATAGAATGCACCTAGAACAAATAGTTAAAAAATGCAAAGATAGGTGGCGCCACTAATGAATTTTTAAAATGGGTTTAAAAATTATTTTATTGTTTAAAAATTATTTTTGAACAAGGTTTATATGTTACATTCTCCTACTGAGCGTTTGACTTATTTTACGAATATCTTTCGCTTTCAATGCTGGGAGACGCTTCAGCGGGATTCGAACCACGGACCTTCATATCTGTAGATTAGTACGCTATCCGTTAAGCTACAGGGATTTGGTTGAAGATCGCACACTTAGGTTCTTAAGGAGAAGTCAAATACTTAGCAACTAGGGAGGCTTTTTTTTAAATACGTACTATGAAGTCCCATGAAATACTTAGAGATATCTTTGAACCAATTTATTTTAAATTGCTAGATTTTTTTAAGACTTGAAACTCATGCTTATAATTTTTCAAAAAATAAAAGTTTCATTAAAAGGAACCATATTGACATTTGTTATAAGTTCAAGTGTGTTTCTTTGCATTTTGATTATTTTATCGTTTTGTTTTTTATTTTAATTTTTCACATATTTCATTTTTTAAACTCATAATTCGTATTTAAAAATTATATATTCTTCCCTATAAAATTCAAAGCTTCTTAAAATCGCAAATAGTGATAAAGAGTTATTTTAAAATTTACTTATTTACGAAGTTGGTTCCTCTTATATTGCTTTTTTTTTTCTTGAATTTTCTAATTTGTTTTTGGATTATTTAATATACGTTTGGGTACAATCGGGTGTACGGTTTAGTTACGTTTTTTTTTTATTTAATCCCCAGAACAAATCCCTGGAAAATTGAAATAGGAATGTAAAAAAAATAATTTTAATAAAATGAAGAAAAAGCTTCAATTTTATTAAAATGAAGAAAAAAAACTTCAATTATTTTCTTCATTTTATTCAAATTTAATTTTAATAAAATGAAGAAAAATATTTAATTTTAATAACCTAAAACTTAAATAAAATGAGACCTTATGACTATATATATACGACGATATAAATACGATGAACTACTAAAATTTAAAATTAATTTATAAAAAAAAATTGATGTTTTTAAATTTATTCGTTAGTTATTAATTTTAAGACTTAGTTTAAAATTTTCGAATCTTAGTTTATATATGTTTGAAGTCATATTTTGCTGTTCCATAGGCTTGAAGTCATATTTTGCAGTTCCATAATAAAAAATACAATTGCTTACAAAAAAATTCTTTATAATATTTGTGGATGCCTAAAAATTTACTGCGAATAAAAATGGACTATCAGAAACTACGTTAGAAAAATTATTACAATTAAAAGAATTATTTTCAAGTGTTTCTTTTTTAAGAATCGTGAAGTCATTTGCTCACTCTTTTTTTAACTTTTTCCAAAACCAGGTGTCGCTGTGTTTTTAAACTATAAATAACTTTTTATCGCCTATTAGGCGCGATTGCAATTCATCAGCGAGCTTTTTTATCGCCAATGAAATTTGAGGCCCCCTCTACGAATAATTGCTTTTCCCTTGGGCTGGGCAGTTTCAAGTGGAGCTGGATTTACAGCCCCCCTCCCCCTAGAGATAAGGACAATTTTGAACGGGAGGTTTTCTCGCATTCTGGATGTTTTAGTTACATGCCATTTTAGCTAGTTTCCTTCTGAAACACAAGCTTACTATAATGGCTTTTGGCACAGTGTTTTGTAGAAGTAAAGAAATTCTAAGAAGGGATATTAGTTTTTGAAACCATATTACGTGATTAAAAGTTAATCTTTTGTAATGATTGCCCAAAAGAATAAATTTTTTATTTCACAAAAAAATCTTTTCTGAAAATGAATTTTTAAATGTTTTAAAACAAATTTGCAAAAATTAAAACTATGACTACTCAATGAAGTTGAAGTATTGGTTTATTTTAAAATTTTGCGGTATGTGTTCATTAGCGATTTATTCAGCGGTTTAAAAATATGTTTTCGGAAAAAAAAAACACGTTTTTGGCTTAATTTATAATTTAAATTAACGAAATTGAAAGATAATGTAATGAAATTATTGAAGTGGGGTCAAAATTCCGAATTTTGCTGTTGCTGAGTGCTGAATCCTCCCAACAATGTTTTTTTTTCTTTGAAAAAAAGTTTCGTCTGTTAAGGTTATGTATAAGTTATATTTATAAGGTTATAATTCTTAAAAATACTTTACAGTTCTTTCAACCACAATACAGTTCTTTTGTTGTACAAAACATGTGGAAAATCAATATGGGTGACAGACGATTCCTGCAATCACAATATGATGCATGGATGTATACTTTCTTCAAGAAAATGTGTTAGAGAAAGCTTTAAAAATTTAATATTTTGGTATATTCCAAAAGGAGATATTATTGCTTGACATGCAAATCTAATACAAAGTAGTTTGGAAATTAAGTTATGACAGTCACTTCTCATTTCGAAAAGAGTAATGAACTTGGTTTTCTAATTCTTCGGCTATCAAGCAATGTAGATGATATAGAGATAAAAGAATTGAAGAATTTTTTTCACTCATCTGAACTTTCAGTTGAAGAAATATAACGTCGAAAAATATGGCGATGTAAAATAGTTAAAAGTATCACGGTTTTAATTTGCTTCAAATAGATAACACCTAGAAACAATAGATAACTATATCCTTTGGAAATATTTTATATTATGATTTTCAATAAAAATATGACGATTTTATTTTATTTCAGTTATATGATTCTTGAAAGGATTTTTTTCGGAGAGTTTTGGGCATCAGATAATATTTATTGAGGCGTGATCCGATGGGTTACCGGAAAAAAAAGCACACGGAAAAAAAGCATAGGAAAAAAAAAGCACACGGAAAAAAAAGCATAGGAAGAGAAAGCATAATTAGAATAATATCATAATTATCAAGATGCATTGTTCATTAACGTCGTCAATGACGGTTTAGAAGAGTTGCGAATAGAAATTTGGATTGTGGCAGGCCGTACACAAGGGGGAGAAGTAATGAATCATTTTGAAGTAATAATCGAGATGTAATTAACATATAATTTTTTTCTGTTAGAAATTATGACATCTGCGATATGCGACCCAACTTTCATACTTTTGTCCGTTTGTCTATTGACCTAGTGTCTGTCAGCGAATTTCCCATTAGATACTCAATTTTCATACTTTTTGTCCATCTGTCTGTACTTTCGGGCGGGCATATGCAATTTAATTTCAAGTTATCTCAATAAAAAAAAATATATATACTGCAATAATTATGAAAATAATTAGTATTTTGGACACAAAAGAAATTTTCATTTTCCAATTAATTACGAAATTAAATTTATAATTTAAACATTTGTATTTTTTAAAAAATTGAAAAAAGTAGTTGCCAATTTATGAAAGCGAATTATTGCCACCTCACATTTGGCTATCACCTGACAATGTGTCGCCTAGTTAATTAGTGAGTGTCGATCTGCCAACACCTGGAAACTGGAACCACTTCTCCCCTGTTTTTTTGAATAGAACCCCAGGTCACTTCTTAGAAAATGCCACTGTGGCCAAAGTGGGTTGCTGGTAAAGGGGGAGGGGGTGGGGGAGCACCCGACTTTCTAAGGGGGTTTCTTTGTCCTCTCGGGCATGAGAACTTGCAGTTTCTTTGCGTGAAAATAAAGAGATAATGTTGATCGTTGAAGGAAGTTTTATGTTATTGATTAAATAAATATTAATTATATTACGCAATATTAAAACACATTTTCCGGTTTCTTATCGTTGTGATATCGATTCGTCATAATTTTCGGATGAAAACGTATAATGATTTTCACCTATGACCAATATCGAATCGATGACTTTTATCGATAGAATGTCGATAGATGTCGTCTCGTGCAGTTTTGGATTATAGATGCGATCACCGGTGAGGTTTCGCTAAATCCGATGAACGCATCGAGCAAATTTCGGGAAGCAATGCTACTAGGGACCGTAAGGCGTTACATCAATTTACTTCGTATTACTAGCAGTTTGTTTATTATACCGAGAGGAGGTCGTAATTTATGGGACAATTTAAAAGCCTGTTTGAGGGAAGTGGGAGTTCTGGTCGTGGTTTGTATGGTATCACTAGGCTGTGAGACGTGTACTTTGACCAAATAACTAGTGCTGGTGACGATATTTTATTTAAAAACTAATGCATTTGCATGCACAAGAGCACATTGTTTGAAGTCAACAATTTTTAAAAATCAGAATGGAAATCTATGTTTGTATTATTGGAATATCTATATACATCCTGCCATTATGACTTTGAACCACTGCCGATTTAACGTGCACCAGTTTAATATACACGGCGTTAGTCCAAGAGTTTTTGTGCTCAACAGATAATCGAAAACAATCCTCTGCAAATGACCAAAACTGAAGTTTTAATATACTAATTAGATAAAAAAAATTTTGAAGCTAACAAAATATTGCTACAATATTTTTTAATGCTGATATCGAATTTGGTTTCTGCTTCGAGCCGAGCTACACTCAATTATGACTTCACCTTTTTTATTATCTGAAAGAATTTGTTTTAAACTTTTTTTCTGGAGCTCATAATATTTTATTATACAGTATTTTTTTAAAGTAAGGTTAGTTTGAATTATCGTCGTACTAGAGCTACACGAGGGTTATTGGTGACGAGCGTTGCAAATTAAAACCACGGTCAAGTGACGAGCCTGTACGCAGCGTAGGAACCTTGAATCATATTTAACGTGCACTACCTCTAGTCGGGGATATTTCGACGAACATTTTTAGTTGTAAGTGCCGTTTATATTTGCCCGGACCGAACCCGGGACCTTCCTCATGCGAGGCGAACACCTTGACTGACTGGGCCAACCAGCCTCTCTCTCTCTCTATTTTTTAAAAATAGTTTTCATTGACCTTTAATATGTAAAATAAAGTACATTTCTCGGAAATAGATTCAGTTATTTTTTTAATAATTAAAAGTTTTTGGGCATATCGTTCTATTTGGCATTAAGCATTTAAAATATTCAACTATTTTCAAGTTTTAAACTTTACCGGTACCACCTTTGTTAGAATAAATTCCGTAGGATAAAGTTTATAGTATATAGTAGTAAAATTCATAATGGTATTAATTACCGTTATACACTCTTAAAACAAACGAGCGATTTTAACTCAGTCTGAGTTAGTTTTCACTCCTCCAGGCTTGAAAATGCACTTCCCCGAAGGGAGTGGATCCTTTGTGTGTTAAACCCCCGACAGGATCACTCCAAATGAGCGATTTTTTTTTTAACTCAGTCTGAGTTAATATTAACTCCTTTCCAGTGCCGAAAATGCACTTCTCCTACTGGAGTGAATTTCCCTCTTTTGTTTTTAGAGTGTATAAAAAAGAGCTACAAAATAGGATTATTCATCATTCGATCTGAATAACCCTTTCCAAATATGTGGACAAACGTCATCAATAAACATAAGCTGAGATATCGGTAACTTATCTGTTTGTACTTTTTAATTTTGCATGCATTATGTTATGTTTCTTCCCTTTTTTTTTGTCATACAACGATTCATTTCAAAGTACACTAAGTTTATAACGCAAAAGTCAATGTCAATCCGTCTGTCTGTACGTCACCCACTTTCATAGAGCAAACTATCCTGCAGACAAGTTTGACATATCAACAAAAAAAAATCTGCACATTGAAAAGGCAAATTAAAATACCAGATATTTTTTTTTTTTTAATTCGAAGTATTTCAGTGAGCATGTTTGACGCCATGTGTATGGCAATAATTACAGCGTTATGTTTTTCAACTTTGGTTCTTCTGGATTTACATTTGGTTGGGTGATAATCTGATCTAATTATTTTAATTTAATAAAAAAAATATTAGAAGTGCTAAGTACTTTTGGACAAACATTTTCATCATTTAGAAAAACCTAAATGCTTATTTAAGGTGCAAAAGAAGTCAATTTTATTGCAATTAAATCAACATTGCCACTTCTAATGTAACACATGTACGAGAAATTTTTTATTATTTTACATAGAAAGGAATTAAAAGAAATTAATTTATGTGGTATAAATCAGTTTTAGTGACGTTTTAGAATGTTCTTTGGATGGTTACTTATTTTTTTATTTATGTAATAATAAAGATGCAAAAAAGAATACAATTATTTTTCATAAAAAAAACCTGCAAAGTTTTGCTTCTATGTTTAAAACATTTTTACTAAATATTTTATCTTCGAACTCCAAAGTAGTTTCACAAACGATAAATAACATTGATCAAATTTGGGAAATAAAGTCATTTGGCGACTAAACGTTGTTAATAAGCGTGTTTTTTTTTAAAGCAGTAATTTACGTACAGTTTTCCTCTATAATTCGCATTTCTATTGCGAGGGACTGCAGCTTATCTATCTGGTTTTCACCACCTAGGGGGAAATCGAAATCGGCCGACCACCGACGCGACAGTGTTACCGTAAAGGGGCGAGGTGACCCCAGTTGGTCTCAGCAATCAATCAATAAGTGTCATGTACCCCCTCCCCTCCGCATTGGGTGTGTGGCTTTACTGTTACGAAACAAGTGGGTTTGTAATAGTAAGTGCCATCAACAAATGTTTCTATACAATATTTTCACACATCAAAAAAAAAAAAAAAGTCGCTTACAGTTATCCAGCTATAATTAAAACTTTTAAATGCCAAAATTATCTATTTTCAAACAACTATTTTAATGACTTAAAATTAAATTTTAAGATGTCATAACTTCTAACAGTAAAAAATAATACATTATTTATCTCGATTATAACTTCACCCCCTTATGTACACCCATACCACAATCCTAATTTATATTCGCAACCCTTCTAAGCCGTCATTAACGACGTTAATAAACAATGCATCTCGATAATCACGAGTTTTTTCTAATTATGCTTTTTTTTCCTATGCTTTTTTTTCCGCGTGCTTTTTTTCCTATGCTTTTTTTTCCTGTGCTTTTTTTTCCGGGATTCCGTCTAGATTTGCTACGTTGGGTCTTTGCGCGACGGAATATTTGAACATAATTTTATTTATAAAGTTAGATAGACGACTAATTGTTTGGTTTTAAAAAGTTAATGATCCCCATTCTAATTTAACAGACAATTTTTTTGCCAGTCGGTAGCATTATTGCTCTATTAATACAACAATAATTATTAAACAGGAATTACTATTCTCCCAATATTTAAAATGTTCATATGTCTTAAAAATCACCGTGTCGTAAAATCAAATTACTTGGTTATGTTTTATGTATAGGGATACAGTATGCGGTTTAATTTTTAATAGGATATTTGACGCTTGACACTCTTTAAGACATTCTTTTCATTCTTTTCTTTCTTTTATGGTTTCTAACTAGTGAACTCATCGCTATCACACTCACAAAAATTTTATTCAACTCAAAATTTTTTTTTAATTTATTCAACTTTACATTTTGAACTAGTTGTTTTTATTAGAAGTTGCAAAAAAAAAGAACAATATATCTTGTAAAATAATACTGTATAGTACTTTGTTTTATTTTTATCTGTTACTTCCTAATTAAAAAAAACTTATGTGGAATACAGCTAAGAGAAAGTAATGGGCAAAAAAATTCAATAAAAAAACCCATTTGCATCTTTCTCACGCGCCTTCCGAATGACGCGCCGCGCTGTCAATCTATTTGAATTTTCTGAGCAAACACCACACTGGTGAAAGGGGAGCAGTTTCGACCCTTCTTCCCGATTGCCCGTCAGCAAAAAGACAACACCCTTATCCTTATCAGTCAGCCATTGTACATCTGCCGTCAGGGGTGTCGGTCAGGGTTGCCAAAACAGCTGGTTTCTTTTTTTTTTTCAGGTATTGGCGCGATTGAGAGATGTAATAGTTTTTATATTATAAGGAGCTTTAGTGCTGCCATCTATATGAAAAATAATAAAGTATTTTTCAACTATTAGTAATTAATATATTTATAGTTATTGGTTCTCTTATAAAATACGTTTTTAAGCGTAAAATTGAAAATACAGACGCTTTGCAGATGAAGATTTTTTAAAATCAATTTTACTTCTTTTAAAGATCTTTACTCAATTTTACACAGTTATTTAATTATTTTTTATTGTGGATATCAAAAATGGAATTTACAATCTTCAAAAATTGGTTGTAGTAGACGCCTAATAGATATGCATACGTAATTGTAGTATGGCGTCTATTACTAATTGATTTTAGAGTTTTTATTGACGTCATAGATTTAGTTTAGTTGAAATAGACTACAAGGGAAGTTGAATTCTCCACTCTCCAGAGCACGTCATATAATTTGAAGACATCATACTACATTTCTACACGTTATAGACGCGGATATGCCATGATATCTAGAATTAGTAGAATCAATAGATATTGTAGACTTTTCTTCGATCTATGTCTTGCTGTTGCGGATGTCTAATATATATCCATAATATACATTCGATCGCTCATGGACATTGAGGACTTCTAAAGGACGTTTCTCATATCTCTAAATCGTCCGGAATCTCTAGAACATGTCCGTAATGTCTAAAAATTTGACGTCAAATGCACTTTCATTAGACGTTTGTCGGCGGAAACTTCGTATGTCTAGTAGACGTCGATAGACGGTAAACTCTAACTGTAATGGATATCGTGGATTTTCCTAATAACGTCTAATGGATGTCTACTGGATAATAAATTGCTATGTGGGTACATGAAGAATCTAACACAACGACTAAATATCTCTGAACTCCTTGATTTAGAAAAATAATAGTAATCACATTTTGGTAAGTTGAAAAATATAACGACGTGCACATCCATCAGATATCCAGAATATCGATGTCCAATGAATAGGAGATGATGCACAAATATTAGATGTCCCAAATATCTAAGTCTAAATTAGTTTACACGTAGATAGCTAATAGATATCCCAAAATTAGATTTTGTAGACAGATCTGTAATAGATGTCCAATCGACATCTCGAATGTCCAATGGATCTTGTAGATTACTAATAGATATCCAGTAGACAATAGTGGCTGTATGGGAGTGGATCACGTAATATTAGAAGATGAAAAATCCAAGATGGCGGAAGCCGCCATCTTGATTTTAGATTTTTTGAATTTTTAAGTAATTATTTACGACAAAATGCACCTATAAAAGAAAAAATATTAAATTTGGCCAAAAAGAACCCGAAAAATTGAATTAGGAAGAAAATCCAATGTGGCGGACGCCATCTTAAATATAAAAAAATACTCAAAACTAGCGAAAAAATATCTTCTAAATTAATAATCTACATATTAAAACTGAAATAGAAACTAAAATTAAGATATAACTAAAATAAAAAGAATTTTTAATTTAGGACATGTGGATCGCTTTATATAAACGAGGAAAAAATCCAATATGGCGGATGCCGCCATCTTGATTTTTCATATTTTCTTCAAAATAATGTTGTATAGTAACTAGGTATAAAAAATATAGTTAAAATATCCATATTTTGTTGGGTTAAATATAAAACAAAAATATAAAAAGTGAAATATTCAATGTGGCGGATTCCGCCATTTTGAATTTTTTATTTTTGAAATTTTCTTGATAATTGTATATCTTTATTACTTAATGCATCTATAAAGACAAAAACTATTCACTTTGGTCGAATAGATCGTCAAATATTAAGATTACAAAATTCAAGATGGCGGAGACGCAATCTTGAATAACTAAAAATGCTCAAGGGTACCAAAAAAGTACCTTCCAGATTCGTAATCTACACCCTCGAATCTATAAGAATCATCAATAAAAAAAACTTAACCGCTCAGTGCAGGGTTCGGCCAAAAATCGGGGTTTGGCGACCTGACTAGAACTAAAGAAAAGACTTTCAGAAAGGCCAGTACTATACAGCCCTGACTTCACTGCTCCATTCATCATTCAGTGCGATGCTTCAAACGTTGGAATTGGCGTGGTGTTGTCCCAGATAAATCAGAATAATGAAGAGCACCCAATAATGTACCTCAATAGGAAATTCACCCCTGTAGAACAAAAGTACAGTAGGGGAAGGTGCTGAGGTTTGGGACAGATTTAGATTTTTAATTTTAATATTTTTTTATAAACCGATTAGTTAAAACTTTTTAGGTATTCTCCTTTAACAAAATCTTGCCTATACTAAGGTATTTTTTAAAGATTTTTTTCTTTAATATTTAACCCCACAGATGCGATGTCTCCAGGTACATCCACTGTCCACAGGTACAACTTCAATGATGTACCTGGGGACAAGGCACGATGTACCTGGGGACATTGTTCCAAATTGGCTAGAACACAATCCTGTCGTACAAATAAGAAGTCGAATACATTTTTGGACTTCGTATAGAATGACATCTTTACATTTTTCTAAAAAAATTATCGAACTGTTCCTTTTTCTTAATTTAAAATGTATTTCTAAATAAGTTTTATGTACAATTAACGAATACGCATCCCAAATGCTTTTTTATTTATAAAAAACTAATAAATGTAATCCCCAAGATTTGGAAATAGAGTAAGTTTGTCGTAATTTTAAATAGTAGCTTTTTTTTTCAATAACATAATTTGTGCAAATTTGCAAGATAACTTATAAACCAAAAAAAAAAAAAAAATTAAATCTACCCAAGATTATAACCATGAAAAATAAGTAGGAAAAGAACTGCTGTCCGCTTCTTTTGGCCTAACAACATTTGGTGCTGGAAGTTTTGGAATTGTATCACCTCTATCGAGTTCAAGTTTTTCAGTATATTTTTCAGTTTTAGTAAATTTATTCAAATTTTCAATATTTTTTAAGTATTCTATAGTAAATTATTTACCCTGTACTTCAATAATATTGGCCAAGTTATATTTGATAGTTGTTTTCCCCAGAAACCTCACTAAAACAAAGTCCCCTACTTGAAGTTCATCATTATTTGTTGATTAATTATGCAAATTTAATGTCAAATCATTTTCAAATATTTATGTTTGAATTAAGAGTTGAGTTCCATCCTTCCATTCAACAACCTTCAAACGTTTATTTGCTTTTTTTTACTTGGAGCAGACTTTTTGCTTTTGGTCGTTTTCTGTTTAATTTCTGTATTATCGGTTAAAATGAGATTTTCCTTTCTGCCTCTCTTGGTTTGTTTTCGTAGAAGATGTTTTGAAAGTGGTCAAATTTCTTCGAGATATACAGAAGAGCAGGTCTGTGGCCTCTGATCGGAACTTAAGGACACTTAAAAAATCAGAGAAACAGTGATAGGCTCAGTACACAACAAGTTACAGTGCAGCAGAAAAATTAGTTGTACCTACGGACGTCCCTAGGTACAATCTAAATACTGTCCCAAGGAACAACACAGCGGGTATTTTTTTTAAAACGCATTGTAATAAGAAAGTGTTAAGTTTTGAAAAACACAAATAGGATTAAAAATTACTTCAAACATGGCTTATTAAGTAGTACTAAGAAGAGCCTACAAGAAGATTAAACCGACACGTAATACGAAATATAAAATGATAGTAAAAGTTACTCGAGATGTGTGAAATCAATAAATCCTGTTTATTATGCCCCCATTAGCTTTCGGCGACCCTTCTTTAACAAGAGAAGATAAAGTTTTGTTAGTAGTGTTGCCACTAAAAATACAGGATTTTTTCGATTTCCCTAAAACGAGTTATTCCCCATGTCCCCAGGTACAACTGACCAAAGTTGAGCACTTTCCCCTACTACAGAGAGGGAATGTGCTGCCATTGTTTATGCCATTCAGAAATTAAAATGCTATCTTGACGGGCAACAAAAATTCACCATACAGACTGATCACAATCCTCTGGTCTGGCTAGAGAAAAATACAGGGACTAATCCGCGACTTTTGAGGTGGGCCCTCACATTACAACCATTCAATTATGAGGTTGTTCACAGAAAGGGATGTCTCCATCAAAATGCCGATACCCTGAGTAGATTTCCATGAATTGTAATTTAGTTGTTGCATGCGTATACTGTGTAGTTCTGAAGTTGTTAGTCTTACCTTAATATTGTTAAGCATTTTAATTGTAATTTATAACCCTACTGGAACTTTGAAAAATTAGGCACTTGTTAAATAGTTGCACTGATCCAAAAACTGCTAGGGACTTATAGAAAGACTTTAGGACTCTTTAAGACTTTTCATATTTAAAGACTCAGAACTTTTAAGACTTTTTCTCTTCTATCAAAAGTCTTCCCTTGGTGGGGAGGGGTCCTATAAGGATTCAAATAAACCAAAAAAAAAATCGTGAAACAACTTTAAAGAACGTGACTATGAAAATGTTTTAATTTGATGTGTGGCAACGTGGTTGAAAAAGAAGATAGAAAAATGGAAGGTTGATGTTCTTAAACGCTCTTGTAAATATGTTAAAACTAATAAATAAATTATAACGCTACCATCAGAGACTACTGAATATTAAAGTTATTCGTCACAGCACAAACAAAGACTTTTCTCAGCTCAATTTTGATTAGAAATTATTTTAAGAAACTTTTTCTCAAAAAAAAATTATAAAATTTTTAAAAATTTGATTAAATTTTTTTAAAAAAATAATTTCTAATTAAAATTGTGCTGAGAATTTAGGTATAAGTCTTTGTTTGCACATATTTGTACAATGTAAAGTCATTTTCTTGGTCATTTTTTCAATTTTGACCTCACAATTTGCCGCGCAAGCCTAATCCCAATGTGTTCAAATAGCTTTATGTTTAATATCATTCATTTTAGTTTTGGCTAAAGTTTCATAAATTTTAAAATTTGTTTTATATTAAATAAATCCCTTGTAGAGTTACATATAAAAAATTACAAAAAAAATTGAGTAGTTAAAAATTACATGAAATATCTAACTATGCTTTGTAGTACCTTCTTAGCACATTTTTAAGACTCCTATGACTCCTTAAGACATTTAATTAAATTACCTGATTTAATGTGTAAAAGTATTAACTACACTCCTTGCCAACCTAACTTGGGTAAAAACAAAGAGTAAAAAGGCACAGGGAAAACCGTGATTGGTCTGGTAGTTGGAAACTCTTGTTAGGTAATATCTACATACAAAATGATCTGAATACAATTTAATCAAAATACACTTTTCATTCTGATAAAATTGCCAAATTTTCTCAAATAACATTCAAATCTGTTAGACCTTAAACGAAATTAATGTTTTAAACATGTTTTCTGGATGGATTCCCAAATAAGTTATGGAACTTTTTACATATGCGGAAGGATCTTCTCCATAGCATATTTCTATTTACCCAACTTAGGTTGGCAAGGAGTGTAGAACTAAACTCTGTTCCTATTGAATTGTGTGTGTTTTTATGTTCATATTTCGTGGTACCAAGTAAGAGTTACTGTTACAAACCTGCAGTCGAGTTTTTAGTTTTCAATGAAGATTTTTTAAAATTAAAATTAAATATTAAAATGCCTTTCAATTTAAAATCCGATTAGTGGAATTCAGACAATAAAATCTTACGTTTAGAAAGTAAGCATTTATTCACAAATATTATTCTAACCCTCTGAAATATTCTTCATCCTCATTCGATACTGCTTATGCGTAACTAACAACCAAGATATTACTAAATGCATAAGTAGACAAAGTTTGTAGTACACACACAAAAAATTAAATAGCGTTTACAGAATATTAGCGGAGTATTTGTTCGTAATTATTTTTTGCATTTTATTTTTTATTTCTCTTATGATATGAGTTTTATTTTCGCAGTATTTTATTAATAATAATTTGTGTACGCACCCTTAATAATTACATTTATTTGCATTGCATATATTTTATTTTGATAAATGAAGTTTTTGTAGTAGTTTTTAACTGTAAAGGCGACGTAACCAAGGCCGGATTTAAAGATTTGCCGCCACATAAGCGATTCTTTTTTAAATGTTCTACCATCCTTCTTTGAACTTCGAAATCCGAGGGTGCAATTGCTCTCTCATGCACCGACCATGTTTGCTACGGAATATTAGTTCTATTTATACGTTTATGGTTTACGACTACATGCAAATTATTTTCTTTCTTTCTTGAAAATATTCGTATCTTTGTAATAATTTTTTATGCCTAATGCCGCTTTAATTGGTTGTTTAATTTGCCGCCCCAAAAAATTCGCCGCTCTATGCTACAGCCTTGTTAGCCTATTTAAACATCCGGCCCTGGGTGTAAATATTTCTCTTTTCCATTACTTAATAAGTAAAATTAGGTAAGGAAAGTATTGCGATGGTGTCGAAAATCTAAAATGTGAATTTTGTGTTTGTACGCATATTTGGAGGATGATGATTCCGTATAATGGGGGTTTTGAACATTGATCCGTTCGTCTGTCCGTCTGACACCATTTTACATTTAACAATTGAAAGAACTACAGACCTCAAATTTGGTACCCGAATTCCTTGTACAGCTGCGGAAATAAAAAAGTACCCACTAGCGATTATTTTGGCCCTTAGTCATCCTATAGAATCGGACCTTTTTGACATTGTGAACAATTAACGTTCTGAGTTAATTGCATGACACAAAATTTGCATAAGGGGTCATCTTCATATTAAAAATGTTACTAACTTTAAAATTTCCAATAGCAACACCCCTTTGTGAGTCCATATTTCAAATCTATGACCTATGTTAATACGAAATGCCAAATTTTGTTAGTTTTTAAGCATTATTAGAGGAGTTAGAGACGTGCAAAGTTTAGGTCCCATAATGTTAAATGAGTTGCACATAAAAAACTATCCCAATCTATAAATAATTAAGATAATGAAACGAATTTTTTACTGAAAAGAAATTATAATAACCCAAACAAAATACATTCAATATTGGGGTATTTAAGACATTTTTTATATTTTTAAATAATTATTATATTAATTTTTTAAAAAAAATATGAATAGAAACCCCTTAATTATTTTAAAGAAATAAATTTAAGACGGGAAGATTAAGCGAAATCCTAATTTTTAAAAAAATTTATTTATAAGTTGCTGAGTAAATCACAGAATACTTTTTAATTACCCTTTAGGGGACTTTGTATAAGATTACGTGTGCAATTGATAAATAAAGATGGCCTTGCATGCATGCTTACTTGTCATTTCGGAGATGGTCCCCAAAAGATCCACAAGTGATTCGATTGAATAACTCGTCAAATATTCATCCAAATGTAACAAAAACTTAGATTTGAGGGTTTTCAAGAGTGCTTAACATTTCTAAGTTAATAAAATTGGGTGTTGCTATTGAAAATTTCAAAGTTCGTAATATTTTTAATATGAAGACGGCCCATTATGCAAATTTTATATCGTGCAATCAACTCAGAATGTTAATTGTACACAATCTCAAAAAGGTCCGATTCTATAGGGTGACTAACGGATGAAATAACCTCAAGTGGGTACTTTTTTATTTCCACAGCTACCTGTCGGACGTCATAATACGGTTTTTGAGAAAATTGCGCTTTCGCAAGAATTAGATGCTATAGATTTTTTAGGTTTTGAAAGTATTGCTGTCTTCAAATTTGGTACTACCTGTGCGATGTCGTAATAAGGTATTAGAGAAAATTGCGCATGCGGGAATGCAGTAAAAGAACACTTATATACGTATATAGAAAAGAACACTTATATACGTATATAGAAAAGAACACTTATAAACGATAAAAATGAAAATAGAAAACCATAAAAAGGTACCGGCAAACAATAAAGGTATTTGTATAATTGTTATGTAGTGCTGCAATACAAATTGTAATGAAATTTTCAAAAATTAATTACATTGAATTGAAAACATTAAAATATAAATAAGCGATTCAACACTTGCTGCTACATCAAAATTGTCATGTTAAATCGCAGCTAAACTAAAGAAAAAAGACTACATTTTTGATTTTACCAGTCCGATTTTATAATAATAAGATTTTAGAGAAAATTGCGCATGCGGGGATGCAATAAAAGAACACTTATATACGTATATAGAAACGAACATTTATAAACGATAAAAATGCAAATAGAAAACCAAAAGGGGGAAAAAATAAAGCTATATGTACAATTGTGCTATGCATGCTGCAATGTAAATTGTTATGAATTTTTTAAAAATTAATTAACAATAAATTAAAAACATTGAAATATATAAATAAGCGATTCAGCACATGTTGCTACATCAAATTATGGTGAAAAATTGTCATATTAAGTCACAATTAAAGAAAAAGTGACTAGATTTATGATTTTACCAGTCCAACTTTATAATAATAAGATTTTAGAGAAAATTGCGCATGCGGGGATGCAATAAAAGAACACTTACATACGTATATAGAAACGAACACTTATAAACGATAAAAATGCAAATAGAAAACCAAAAAAGGTACAAACAAATAATAAAGATATATGTACAATTGTGCTATGCAATGCTGCAATGTAATTCGTTATGATTTTTTTAAAAATTAATTAACAATAAATTAAAAACATTAAAATATAAATAAGCGATTCAGCACATGTTGCTACATCAAATTATGGTGAAAAATTGTCATATAAAGTCACAATTTTAGAAAACGTGACTCCATTTTTGATTCATGTACTAATCTATTTGATGTATTGTAGTTGAAATGCTTGGTTTCGTCATGCTTTTTAATTCCACATCTTCACTAAACTCTAATTGTTGGGGCAAATGTTCGTTCTTTATCCAGTAACGCGTTACTGGACTGAGACACTTGGAGTCGGATGGAATTACGTTATGTTTCCAGCCTAAAAAGAAACATACATTCAAACTTGATTACTACAACCCAGAGGCGCCGACTCCATAGGGCCTGAGGGGGCCCGAGCCCCCTCAAAAATTCGTTTAGGGGGGCTGAGCCCCCCCAATGACTTAAGAAAATTATTAGTTTTATTATGCATTGTAAAACCACAAAATTAGGATAGTTTCGTTCAGTGTGTCAGAATATCAATATTACGTAATCTTATTTTTTATTCGTTTCTTTTACTCTGCATTTTTTCTCTTTTTGTATGGCGCCTGCTGCCAGTCAGATGAGCGGTTGGTGTCTTTTATTAAAAGCGTAGGTGTAACATTAGCTAGAAAAAGAGTTTTGAGTTTGTATTTTGAACTGCCCGAGCACGTTATCTTGTGTGTAATGTGAATAAAGTTTGCAATGGATGAGTTTGTTACCTTTTTTTTAACAAATTTATCCATTGCAGGCGCCCGCTTGGAAGTATACTATATTACTTTATTAGTTGCTTTCAAATAATTATTAATAAATATTTTTAGGATTTAAGACCCAATTAAAACCTGCCATTTACATACTTTTTGACTAACAGTATTTGGCACACTGTATTAGCATTAACGTTGATATATTGTTTTTGTTTAATGAACCCTGAGCCTTATTCAAGGTAGGCTTTAATTTTCTAAGAATTAATAATTTAATTAGCTTGAATTAGCTAATAATCTGATGCAAAATACAGTGGAACCCCGGAAACTCGGGACTTGAAGGCCGTCGTATTTAATAAATGTCAAGTAACATCAGGAGTGAAGGGTTATACGTACATTTATAGTTAATAAGCATAATTATCACTGTAAATTAAATTAGCTTCTTACGAAAATAACGTCCGTGTTTTTGTTTTGTTTCCTTTTTCAAAGCCAAAACATTTGTCAGGCTTTTCGAGTTTCCCGGAGTGTCGAGACTCGAGCTTTCTAGGTTCTAATGAATGTTCAGCAAATGCTTAAAAACTCACTATGTTTCATCGAAAATTTAGAAAATTTCTCGGGACAAAACCCCCGCATGGGCCCCCCCAATATTTTCTATAAGTCGGCGCCCCTGCTACAACCTCGTTTATAACGACAATACATTTATAACATATTCGGTGGTTTGAATTGCCAATACATTAATGATATCATATCTTGTTTATAACGACAGTTTGTAATTAACTTATCGGTTATAACGCTGAAAATATACATTTTCATATGATATCCAATATTTCTGCTATATTTTAAAAAATGACTAAACTGTGTACCACTAATTGCACATAAGATAAAATTTATATTCAATATTTGCCAATTTATAACTTTGAAAGCGGCTCAGTGGCTGAGAGGTACTTCGTGTTGGCATCATAAGCTCGTTTGCGGGTACGAGCCCCCGGCTAAATCATCAGATTTTTTTGGATGGGAATATCGTGGGCACTCATGTCTTGTGATATTGGATGTAAAAGATATCCTGAGTACCCATTTGGCTTGGCATCTCTTATCAATATTAAATCTTGACGCGCGCGTAAGTTGACATCCACAGAGAGCTCGGATTCATTGTAATCTGAGCGTCGAAATTGGTAGCGAGAGTCGCCTAGATGGGGCCACAGAAAAATGGCTCTTAGTTCTGTAGTCTGCAAAGGCGAAGCAGCCAATAATGCAGTCCCGTTCCAAAAAAAGTTTATAACTTTGATCAATAATGTGAGTATGTATGTATTTTACATGTTTCCTATGATTATTAATTAATCATTTTGATAACGTAACTCGTTTATAACGTCTTAAAGATCTCGATACATTGAATGATGCTATAACAGGCTTATACTGTGGTTCGCTTTTATATTTATGATTTAAAATGTAACACCCTGTTTTTGTAACATGTGCTGACCTGTTAACATGTTGTAACTGTTGTTATCATTTAATTTGGTTAAGATTTATACATTCATCCTTAACCTTAGCCCTGCGAGTACCTTCATTATAAATTTTAAATCAGATTTTCGAATCTGACTTAATTTCTATGCTATTTACCGTACAAATAAGCCTGTGAATTGCAATTAAATGCTTTATTCAATGTAAAAATTTATGTACGTAATCTTGCACTCTAGAGCCCAAGTGGTATATTGTTTTTTTAATCAGCGAATTTTCAAAATTATTTGTTACCTGTAATTAAAGTAGCTAGAAAAATACAAAACAACGTGACGACACATCCTATTGTAGAGAGCCATGCATGCGATATTCTGTATAAAATGAAATAATCCCTACAAAATAATTAAAAAAATATATATATAATGTAATAGTTATTATGATTAAGGTAAATGGAATTTTTTTGTAGAGTAATGAGTAACTATAATTCATTAAATATCAGGCAACATATAATAGAATAACTAATATTAAAATAAAAGAAAATAATGAAATATTTAGCAAAGCACTATGCCCAGTTTATTGACTACAATCATGTATTCAGAAGAGACAAAAAAAATCACAGGTAGGGTAGACTGACCAGTGAATGAACAGTTGGAAAATACATGAAAAAAGTAAGGATTAAAAATCATTCCACTGGATGGATTGGCAACACTGACTTCCTCACATTTAGTAGGAAGCTATATGGCATCTGATTGGTTTTCCTGGTCATTAATTAAAATCCAGCATGTTTATTTACAGGACATTTTTGTGTTCATTCACTGGTAAAAGTACTGTTCATTCACTTGGCTTTTGTACCACTTTTTATTTGAACCCCCAAAAGACCCAAAGCAATGCAATATGAAGTCACCTCCTTTTTTTTGTGTAGAATTTACATGCAATGACAGATGTGTCCACATTGTCATAAACCCACATGCTATATTTTCTTAAAATGAATGAATTTTCTTAAAACAAATTGTGCGTTCATTCACTGGTTAGTCTACCCTATTTTTTTTTATAAAATTTGTAGTAGTGACATCTATTGCCTACGTTCCGTATGAAAAGTTTTATACAGACGAACACTTTTGATGTTGCCATCTAGGAGCCAATTTCACAAACTAAAACTAACACTTTGTAAATTTTAAATAGCTATTTTTCTGCATATTTTTCACACTCTTGCTTTAAAGCAAAAAAACTACGTTTTGTTTATTTTTATTAGTTTATTTTTCAATTCTAGATTGTATTCCTTTCACGTTTTCAAGTTTTTTAAATGATACATTTTCCCATTAATGTCTTATACTAAGTTTAAAAAAAAAGATTTTTTTTTAATGGATGTATCGAGAAATTCACACAATTCGCTTTTAGATTTAACAATTTAAAATTGTTACTTACTCAGGACGAATATTTTTAGTCTTCGACCGAGTGGTACAGTTATGTTGAGAACTGCATGTTGTATTTGAAAATATGCTACTATCAACAGTCGAGTCACATCCTTCCGTACTTAAGGGTAGCGTTGGATGCCTATATCCACTGAATATAGAGCCATATCCTATCCAACTCACAAAGCAAAAGCCAACTAAAAGGGCGAATAGAATGCACTGCAACGTAAAAGAAAGTATGGTATGGTACATATTATATATTCCAGATTGTGTGCTTGTTCAGAGAACCGCTTATAAGCTTTCGTCAAGTGGGACAGACACAGAAAGAATTTTTACAGTCACAAAGAAAGGAATAAGACATAGACAAATAACATTTATTGACGGTCAAAAACATTCATGCCAGACCGGGATTCGAATCCGACCCCAGCAGCTCCAAAGGCTAGCGTCCTAGGCGGCAAAAAAAAAAGTTTTGGGGATTTTTATTTCCCACCAACAAACTTTTTGGATTTCGAAATGAACTTGTAGAAAAAGTACTCAAAAAGCATATATAATTAATTTTTGAAATTCACCAAAATTTACACATAATTTATACATACTATAGAAAGTTTTAAAATATTAATCTATGAGAAACTATTATTTATGTTCAAGATTTATTATGTTTGCAATATTGACTACAAATAAAAAGTTTTGAAAATGAAAAAAAAAAAAATCGGGAAAAAATGCGTAAGTGCATTGTCTTATTTTTGTCTTTTGACATGGTTCAGCTATTAGTTTTTGCTTCCACACTACGTTTAATCAAAATTATTAACAAATAGGTTTTAAAAAAACTGACATTTAGAAGGGCTTAAAAAAAAGCCACTTCATCTGACGTATCGCACATGTTTGTAGTATTTGTACTGAAGTAAAAGTGGGAGAAGTCAGAAGCTTATATAGTATTTTTCACTTTTTATATTATGTTTGTACACTACTGTCAGAAAAACTATTTCTACACTAAATTTTTCTTCGTTTTTACAAATAATTTCTAAGAGAGAATTTCCGAGAGTGAATTGTGTATTTGTGGAAGCCAAATTTTAATTACGATTGATTAAAAAAAAGTCCAATAACCATGAAACTTACTTTTTCTGATCCTTTTCTAGTAAGGACAGCTACAAGAAAAATGGCCAGCAATGGACCTTCCATCATACCAGCCAACGTTCCTATGATCACTGCCAAGCTGTCAGCTTTCGAAATCAGATAGGTGAAGCAGATGCACGCTAAACCATACACCATTGCTGAAAATGAAAAGGATTAGTAAATTTATCAGAAATAACGAGTTTGATGCATCGAGACTAATTGAATATGATTATCAAAAACGAAGAAAATAGTGAAACTTAAAGAAGTAAATTGAAGTAATTAACAAACTGAAGTACTCAAAAGTATTTTTTTTTAAACTTTAAATCTTTTTTGTTTTTTTTAAATGAATATGATTATCAAAAACGAAGCAAATAATGAAACTTAAATAAGTAAATTGAAGCAATTATTTCTTATCTCGGGAAAATTTTAATACAAATGAGGCATAACATTAAAGAAAGACGTTATATAAAGTACTTTTTATTAAAGAGTCTACTTGTTATGACAAATTAAAACGAGTAAGATATCTTTTAGCACTAGTTGTGGCACGTTACTGATCTAACTTTTAAAAACTTTTCCAGGTGAGGAATAAACACAAAATGTCACGACTTCATTGTAATTATAAAGCAAAAAAAACCCTTATTATTAAGTAAGAAAAGTTTTTTAATAAACTATTGAGAAAAAACAGTCGGTGCGTAAATTGACAATTTTTTTATATTGACTCTTATTCTGCGGCGTTAGCACAAAAAAAGAACAAAGAGCACTATTTTAAAACCCCTAATAAAAAAACTACTAAGAAAGCCAATAAAATATTGACTATTTTAGGAAAAAATTGGTCTATTGTAGTATTTGTAGATACGATGTTTAACCTTTTCCTTGACAGTATACACTCTTAAAACAAAAGAGGGAAATCTACTCCAGTTGGAGAAGTGCATTTTCGACACTGGAAAGGAGTGAATATTAACTCAGACTGAGTTAAAATCACTCGTTTGGAGTGATCCTGTTGGAGGTTTAACATACAAAGGATCCACTCCTTTCAGATAAGTGCATTTTCAAGACTGGAGGAGTGAAAATTACTCAAATTGAGTTAAATTCGCTCGTTTGTTTTAAGAGTGTATGACAGCACCTCTGGTTATACTACCTTTGCCCCTATGGTCTAACTTCAAAACTCGCATTCGCCAAAGTTCATTTATGATATGAGAGCCGTTTTCATTTGTTGCGTTTAAAAGCATCGACTTTAGTAAAGTTTAACTTCAAACAGTTGTAATTTGAAAAGTAGGCCTTTTTTAATTTGTTACGGTTGCCAAAATAGTTGCCAATGAACGGACCAGCCCCAAATTAATAGGGTACACTCTTAAAACGAACGAGCGATTTTAACTCTGAGTAATTTTCACTCCTAAAGTCTGGAAAATGCACTTCTCCTCTTGGAGTAGATCCTTTGTGTGTTAATCCTCCGACAGGATCCTTCCAAACGAGTGAATTTAACTCAGTCTGATTTAATATTCACTCCTTTTCAGTGTCGAAAATGCACTTATCCTTCTGGAGTGGATTTCACTCGTTTGTTTTAAGATTGTAAACTTTGGCGAGTGCGGCTTTTTCAGTTTAAGCATCAAATGTCAACTTACTCAATGCCTTGGCTATGTAAACCCGCCTATTTTCCGTGAGTCGATCGCCGAAGACTGGCAGAATGAAGTCGACCACTGTCACCGTGGACAGGGAGTTGATGGCGGATGAAATGCTGCTGAGGGACCCGCTGAAGATCCCGGCCATGCACACGCCAGTCAAGCCAGGGATCCAACTGAGCCGCGTAACTATGTAGTAGGGGACAACCTGTCATAATATTTTATGGAGCATATGTATAAACATATATATTAACGTAAAGGAGTTCAAAGTGTAAAGCTACTCGAAAAGTTCTATAGTTATGAAAGTTTCCATCTAAAATATTCTTCAAGTTTAAAATACATTTTTGTGGATATAGTAGGTATCTAGTTTTCAATTTGAATTAAATGGGACTATATTTTCAATTATTTGTGGATGCGGCTAAGTATACTGCTAGATAAAATGTGTTAATTTGAGTAAATATTTGAAAATATTCTTAATAATACATCAGCAGCAATTTGTCAACAGTCAATTTTTACGAACGCAGAACGATAATTCTGGAGAATTGTTTAAGCAGATAATCAAAATTAAATTTCAGATTTAATCTAATTCTTTTTTAAAAAAAACGTGAAACTTATTTTCTGTATCATATGATAATTCAAAGTGTAGTTTTGCCACAATGCTTATTCTTACTTGATCATATCTTGTTAGACCAGTTCTTTCGCTATCTTTTACAGGATCACAAGAGTAAAATATCGCGTAAAGTACCATTCCATAAAACTGGCATGTTCCGAAGATGAAAAGAGTCGGAACCAAACTCCAAAGAAGAGCCCTGGAAGATAATTTGTTGATAAAAAAATGCATCTTTAAGTCAAAAAATTTCTCAAAAAGATAAGTTTTTTAAAATACCTGCCAAAAAAAAACCAATTTAATTGGCTAAACAAAATATTTAGCGATGTATTTGTATGTTATATTTCCTACATCAATAGTATTTGAAATATCATTCTCGTCTCATCCAAATTTGATGAACACATTTATTTAACTTTCTGAGGGATATATATGTATAAACCCGTCTTCTGACGATCAGGTTTTCCAGCAACACACATTATTTTTTAAAAATTTCACTATTTTACTAAATTTTAAAGTTAGGGTGTATGGAGGAATCAGTTCTAGTTATCTGCTGAAGAATGATTTTAAAAAATTCAAATTTTCAATTAAAATTTGTAATTTTATTTTCATGCGGTGGAAGGAAGTAAGTAAGAAGTTTCCGTAACTTCCTCATCACAAAAAACTAAAATTTTGGTCCATTTAATAAAAAAAAGGTTTCCACGTATAAACACAAATGGAGCGTGCATTATTTTCACAAACTTTCTAAAATAAACAATTTAATATATTTTAAGACTTACGTTCTAGCCCTAGCTACAGTACTCAAACTTTGTACTCTTTGCACCTCTACTTGACTTGCACCAAAATAAGCCATCGAACCTAGGAATCCTCGCAAGAAAGCATTCCAAAAAGTATACCTTGTTGTGAAATCCACGTCTAAACTGCAGAAATAAAAATTACAGATACAGATTAGATATATTTTAGACGACACTAAACGATTTTTTAGACGACACTTCATAAAATCCTTATTTACCTATATGTTATCGTAAAAACCCGAAATCAGCTAGAACTAGATTTAACTAGTGAAAACTAGTTTTAGCTGATTCCGGGTTATAACGGTAACATATACACTAAGACAGGACAAAATATTAAAGAGACAAAATATTATCTGGTATATGCATGCGTAAAAGTGCATGACAGCTTAAACAGTGTAGTTTATATGATAGGAGTGTTGTTAGGGGGGGGGGGGAGTCTAACACGAAGCAATGAAAATCCATCAAAATGCATACAATTTGTTTACAAATGAAAAGAAAGGTTTCAGTTGATTGTCTGTTTACAAGTGAACAGAACAACTCATAAAAAAGAGAAGAATGAATATTTTGAGATGCAAATTCAATGCAATTTGATTTCTTATACAATCTCACTACAAATTGAATTATCGAATGAAGAGTAAATTATGAAATGTATCGCAAGAATATAATTAATTTGAATATTTTGTTAGTAATTTAAGTTTAGATTATGTTTATATAGTAGCTAGTTTATAGTAATCACTTAAATGACTTTGTCAGAAAATAAAATTTTAGATGGCATGGAAGTCACCATATAAAGGGTGCACTCCGGCAACACCGGTTGTATAAAGCTAGTTAGTCATAACTTTTTTTTTTGTTTTCCTTTAGGATAATGTGTAATGTGGAACAGAGATTTGAGACATTTAGAAAAATTGTGCAAATAATTTTGGGTAGAAATTTACGGTACGGTAACTATTGGCGAACTTTCCGAAATCGCACCAAAAGTCCGTATTCTGGCAACTTTTGACGTCCCGCTCGGTCAGATAGGGTTGTCGAAAAGCGTCATCGTTGCGAAGCCAAAGAATTCGAATCATCAGTCGAAGTCAGACAGGTTGCCAAAAAAAAACTATTTATCGCCATATCTGAAAAATCGCGCCAATAGTTACCGTACAGTAAAGTGATCCTAGTTTGGGTTAATTTGAAAACGGTATTCGAATATTGCAATATAATTAAATTTAATATCTCGATGTGAAAAAAACCCAGTATAATGTCTTTCACACACCTTTATAGACATTAAATTTGAATAACTTTTATTAATATTAGGATAAAAAATATTATAGAATAATTGGGGACTATCTTTTATGTTGAATTAGAAAAGTCTTAAATCCTTTACACGCACTTCAAGAGATTCCACCTTTGTCCTTCTACAGATATTTTAAATACTTCTGCTAGGCCACCTGCCTCCTTCACTCCTTGCACGTACAGGACGACAATGCAGATGATCATCAAGGCTCCTTGGAAAACATCAGTCCACAAAACAGCTTTTAAACCACCCTGTTAACAAACAAACTTACATAATTTTCTATTAAATTACACGATGTCTATTACAATAAAAGTAATCTTAACCATCATGCAGTTACGCTATATAAACTATTATAAAAAGTCAAGTATATTTCTTAAGGGGGTCCGGTACCTTCCCCAACTTTTTTTATTTATGAAGTTATACTACTCTGATTTTATACACTGGTGCATCATGCATTAATAAAACCTATTAGCAAAAAAAAAAAAATTGAAAATGACTCAATATTTTTAAAAAATTAATTTTTTGCTCAATTTTTTTGCAATATTAAAATCCCTACTCTTCCCTAATTTTTCGACTTTTCATTACCAAATTTTTTATATGAGTTCCCCAATAATATCCTAACAAAACTATGCATCCAAGTTTTAATCAAGATTCAACTTTTTTTTAAGAAATAATTTTCAAAATTTTATCAAAAAAATTCACTAAAAACATAAAATTTAAACTTTGAAATTTGTTTAAAAAATACTGACAGCATAAATGAAGAGTTTTAATGCATAGTTTTGTTCATTATACTTTTAGGATGCTATAGAAATTTACAGAAACTTTTTATGCGTAATATTAAAAGAGGAGCAGTGTTTTTCACTATATTAAAATTTAAAAAAAAAAACGAACAGAGATACGAGCATTTAAAGTATAGATCCGTGGTAGGATAGTTGGAGAGTGAGTCTCATTCAAAAATTAATAACTCAAAAGCTAATGCATAAAATTTGAAGCGTTTTTTTGCAAAATGTTAAGAAATGTTCAAATAACATTTTTATGAAAAAATTGCTTTTTTTCATGATTTTTGGGTACTGGACCCCCTTAAATAAATTTTGGAATTAAAATGCTTATGTCTCCAGAAAGTGTCGTCACAAGAGGAAAATAAGGGTTTGCTCTTACACAATCCCAGCCAGTTTTTCACCAGTTGCTTCTCCTCGCTTTGTCTTTATTTTTATCCAATAATAATAAACGCCCCTGGTGCACATTAAATCTGCCTGGGTATAAAATACTGATGGAGGGGTTCGATTTTGAGTATCTTTAGCAGATGCTTGAAATTAAAATATTTGGGGATTCTTCTTTATTAACCCTCAAAAGCATGATGTTGCCATATGGCAATAAGTAACATAATTCACTTTATTCTGTTAACGTAGAGCTCACCTCTCGATCTGTGTTTTTTGTCTATTACATTCCATTTTGAAGTTTTAGTTACTAATAACCTTCATAGATGACAGTAGTAAACGCGAATTCAAAATTAAAGAGTGAAGTTATTAACTGATGTGAAATTTCATCTTCGGCAGTAATCAAAGTAAAATAATATTTGTACTAAATACAAATAAATTGCTTTGAAAAAATATTTATTGTTCAAGAGTGTTATTTTAAAATATATTTAGTAGTTTTCTAATCTTTCTTATCAAAATTTCTATTTTATAGTTGGTTTTTTGCTACATAACAAAAATTATTAAAACTGAAATTATTTAAATTCCATTGCATTTAATTTTTGTGCAGTATTTTTTCCATAATGCATGAGTTTTAAAGATACAAATATATAATATTTTTTCGGGATGAAAAAAAAATAATGCATTACAGGGTTAACCGAAAACTTAATTTAAAGATTATATTTGTCTTCTTTTTTATCGGTATCCAATTATCAATAATCAATATAAGAAAAATCGTTTCAAGTAACCGAGGTAAATTGGACGAGATAAATGAGATGAATTGCGATTTTTGCCAAACGCTCAGCCAAAAAGGGCATGTGAAATTAAGATGTTTTAGGGGGGCGTAAGAATTGGACCAGATTGGAAACAAAAATTCAACTATATTTTTCAAACTTATAATACTAGACTATTTTTTTAAATACACTATAATTTTTTAAATACATTAATATATAAATTTTAAATATACTAATTTAACAGTTTCTCCCTTGTTAAAAATACAGTTTTCCTGTAAAAAAGTTGCAGTTTTAAACTATGCAAGACAGTTATTAACTGGCGTCAAAGTTGACAGTTTTTAACTGTAGAAAAAAAGATTTTTTTATAGTGTAATCATATACATCATTAAAATGTCTTTAATTGAAGCACTCATTGGAATAATGTACTAAGTGGCAAAAGGGTGAAATCGAGAAAATGGGCTTCATTTTGACCTGAATTTTCAGTGTCTTTTCATCTGTTGAAATTTAAAATACATATATATATATTTAGAAAACTTAACCCAACAATGGAATAGGAAGTTGTCATCCCTTTTCAACCATTAAACAAACGGAGTTCAACTAATAATACTTCAGCCTTGGTTTCCTCGAAGTCAGTCGCCAGAAATATACGTCCGCTATTATACGTGGATGACGTCACTCTACCGGCCACCGCTTCATCGGAACGTTACGTTGACACGAAACTGAAAACCTAGCGAACTCACTCCACTCAACTCTGCTGTTGTTTTGGTTTTCGTCTTTGCATGTCAAAAATGGAAAATTTAGGTTCGTGATTTCTCGCAAAATCAATTAGCATTTCATCCTCGGCAAGCGTAAAACAACTCTCGCCTTCCGTCATTTCCTCAAATTTTTAATTTTAAGCAAGCACTCCACGCAACAGACAACAGCAAGAAACGTTGTCATCAGGATTTCCCCAACGCACTCAACAGCAACGCAATCTGGCGGTCGTTTGAGTAGTCCGGCAACGATCCCGAGGAAACCACTCTAGCGTAATCAATGTCAGTAGTTTGTATGACGTCATTCACCGCCCTTATCCGGCCGTTTAAATCTGTTGACAGACTCCGAGGAAACCGAGACTTTAAGCTATATGTAGGGGTAAGTGGTGTACCTTTGGACATATGCTGATTCTAGCTCGATTTGCTTAGATATTGAAACAACACCATATGCAGTTGAAGTATTTGCTACCAGGGGTCTCAGTGAAGTTCTGTCTGTTTGTTTAAAAGGTCAATTTATTAAAGAGGTTTCGAAAAACTAAATTCGCAGTTCAAAAGTAAATTTTTGTCAGATTCTTTAGTGTATTTTTATCCTCAAACATGTAGTGTTTATTCAGAAACGATGGTTATGCAATATAAAGCAAAGTTATAGTTATAAAACTGTGTGCTTGAAATTAAGTTAGGTCTAACCTTAACATGGTGATTAACTATTTTTTTTTTAATATCCAAGTGGTGTACCTCGAACCTAATACAGGTAGTGTACCTTGGACTGGTCCAAGGTACACTTCTATAGAACTTATGTACTTCGGATTGTTGAAAACCCTTTTTAAATTTCAAGTAAATTTTTTCCTTTGAGAAATTAAGTATTTTAAGCTATTAATATGCAACCCTGATTTGTAAAATTATGTAGAGTGGAAATTTGTAAAAAAAATTCATATGGTGTGACAAATAATTTTTCTGTAGTTAATTATTTAGATCTGTGGTAGGCCCATTAAATTTTAACCATGTTGACATAATATAGAAAATAATTATTGCATGCACATCTAAAAAGATGTTTTTTTATAATAAATATCTAAGCAGAACATCCTTTTTACATTTAGGCCTAGTTGTATAAACACAGGAGAAAATATTTGAGTTTTTTTTTAAATTTATGACAGAAATATAGCCAAATGTTTTTCTATGGCATGAAATGACAGTTTAACTTGTATGCTGCATTTTAACGGATACACCTGAGAAAGATCGCATTACAGCTGAAAAAGCCAAAAGGGCACTAAAAAAACTAAGGCAATAAAACCCTTTACTAAGCCAATTGACCTAACATAACCAATCACTACAATCGTGGCTAGAAATAAGAATAGGTTGTAAAATGTATTTTTGAATTTTATGCGGCTAATAAATATTGGTTTTCGGAATGTAAATCGAGTCCCTCTACCTGTTAATAATTGGTCCAAGGTACACTACCAGTTGGACCAAGGTACACCGCCGGTGGTGTACCTTGGTCCTAATTACAATTTTCCGTATTTATTTTTTTAATAGTTGAAATAATTTAAATAACATGTTAAAATAAATATATGTTGTATATAACAACATAAAGTATTTAGTAAAAATATTTTTATTCACTTTTTGCAAGTAATAAAGACATTAAAAATTGAAAAGTCAAAATAGGTCCAAAGGGAACCCACCTTCCCCTACTTTGATTATTTAAAATATTCTTAAAGTGATGGGAGTAATTTAATTAGAATAATCAACGCAATTCAAATTTGATTTTTAGGGTTTGTGTGAAATGCAAACAGAGAAACAGCAGCACTTCTTAAGGACTGAATATTATTTTTTTTATTACGCGTAATAAAAGTTTATTACTTACTATTGAGCAATAAAACGAACACACGAGTCCAAATATGATGATGGACATTTCGACAGATAAATCTGTGACTGCACTAATGGCCAATACTGGAGCATACAGCATGGCGGAAATGAAATTGACCTAGAAATTAACACGACAAAATTGTAGTTCTTCTTATGCAATTTTGGGAAGTTTTAAAAGAAACAGAAAAATAAGACTGTAAAATTTCGATTTTGTTTTAGTGGAGTTACAAAATTTGTACTTGTCGTAAATCAACGGTAATTTTTAAAGCTAATTCTGAGCTAGTAGTATTTTTTAAAAATATAAATGCTAAAATTCAATGTTGTATTTACTGCTAATTTATAAATGCTTAATCAGAACTATCCTAACATATGAATCAGAAACTTGGACAACAACACAGAAAGATGAGAATTCATTGGGAAGCTTCGAACGTCGTATCTTAAGATCCATTTTTGGAGGCAAACAAGTTGATGGTACTTGGTACAGACGTTCAAACTCAGAACTCTATCGGGCTTTTAGAGAGCCTGATGTTGTCAAGTATATAAAAATCCAAAGAATTAAATGGGCTGGTCACATCATGCGAATGAACAGAGAGCGTTTGACAAATATAGTCTTTTGGCTCAGCCCATCAGATCAAGGCCCAGAGGTCGACCAAAGCTGAGATGGGCCGACTGCGTGGAAAGAGACTTATCAGTCTTACTAGTCTCAAACTGGAAGACTACTGCCAGGCAGAGGCATGCCAGGAGGAAATTGATTGAGACGGCCAGGGCCCACTCGGGGCTGTCGTGTCATTGAGGAAGGAAGGATTTACTATATCTCCTGTAAATATCTTGAAAAATAAAAATTTTATCATGTACAATTCTATAAAATATTCTACATTGATGTGCTCGAAATAAGCAACGTTAGCCTTGAATTTATTTTTGAGATTAAAATTTAGAGTTTTTGTCGTTAATAAGGGGAAAAGAAACTCAAACTTCCTTTACAATTTGATGCGTTTAAGATTTTTTTATAATTAAAACAAAATATTTAAAGAATACTTCTAAATATTTCTTCAAACGTTCATGTAACGAATGAAAATTTGTTACATTGGTCACTGTATAAACCGAGAGAAAATATGTATTTAACAATAATTAAAAACGAAAATACAGGTTACTTTTATAAAGCAAACGTTAATTTGAGGATCAAATTTGTAACTTACCATTTGTAAAATAAATAAAAATGATACTGTATATCTTGTTATTCTTCCATATCGCAGTTCAAGAAACTAAAAAAAAATATTATTTGATAAAATATAAAAGTTTCTAAAAGAAATATTATACAATAATTTTTTTTAATAATGTTTTTTGAAGTGTTCGTATTTTGTAAACAGTTTTAGTTTTGACTTTCATTTTATAAGAAATTAAAGATTTGCCCTTTTATGACAATTTTTATAGAAATATTCTATGTGAAGATTTGATTTGTGCCTAAGTTTATTTAAACAAACAAAATGTATAAGACAAATGGAATTCCTAGTACAGAACAATTTATCGAGTCATATTAATTTAGACCAAAAGAATTTTAAAAAAAAAAAGTAAAATTAACGTTTTCATTCGGTTTGGTTTGAATTATCGTCGCACTAGAGCTACACGAGGGCTATCGTTTTCATTCGGGAAAGAAGGTGTTACATCGAACAAAAAATGTAATGAAAATGCTTGAAAAAATCTCCTTAAATGCTGCTTTCATTCACATTTCTAAAATACATCTCACACATACATATAGGTACAAATTACAGATACATACATTACATACACATTACAAAAATACACAATAGACAAAACATAAAATTAAATCTAAACATATAATCATTAAAATAAAATATAAAAAAATATATTTTTTTAAATAAAGGGATTATGTAATTCTTTTTCATTGTGAGTAAAGGATTGTATATTTGTTTGGAATTATGCATTTTAAAAACTTTGAATGAAATTAATATTTACAATATTTCTTAAGTTTCATAGTTTTTAACAATTAGATTACGTTTTCATTTAGTATAAAAAAATCTATAAATAGCAGCTTATTTTTAATTTCAATGACTCTAATTTGAAATAGACTTTGTCGCAAAATAACCCTAATACATTACCTCATAAACTGTTGAAACTCCGAGATTGAAGTAAACAGGAATAAATACATAAGTGCTGATAATAGTTCCAAATACTAAACCAAACCACCTAATAGTTAATTGCATGCCAAACCTATAAGTCTCCACTGGATTTGCGATTATTTGTATTGAAGACATTAATGTGACACTGATAGACATGACGACAGGAAATATAGTCATGTTTCTTCCAGCCAGGGCATAGTTCTTCATAGTTGAATAGTTTCGGAATTTCACTCCTATGGCCACCGAAACAATAAGACTAAATGCAATGACAACATAATCCACTGCTCCAAGAAAATGTTTATGGTCCATTTTGAATTATTTTTTGACCGGTAATGTTTAATTCAAAAATTAAATAAAGTCACTTCAAACGCTTCCTTAGAAAAATTGGGGTCCCCCCCATAGATAGTAAAATATCATTATTTCAGATTCTGAACCACATCGAAAATTAATCGTCTTTTCAACAATTGGAAAGAATTCATAAATGCTTCTGGTATTCATCGTTTTTCTCTCAATCTTGAACTACAAATGGCCTTATAAACTCTAACGCATGACACTGTGTTACAGTTTTTAATGATTTATTGCAATCGAGTTCATACTGCGTCATGATATATATGACAAGTATATTGGCACAGGTTGCAGGTAGAGGGTAACGAAGAAGTATATGAACGACCGGAGTGTAATGAATGTGTGATCATTTTGATAAGAAAGATTACTATTTTGATAAAAACTATGAAAATATATTGTTGAACAATATTATATAACTACTCTAGCTCATTACATTGTGCTAGAGTTTTTAACTATTTCATGCAATAGAGTTTATACTGCGTCATGATAAATATGAGAAGTAAATTGAATGAAGTAAGCAGAAAAAAGTAATTTACAACAAATCACGCAATAGCATCAATTTGAAACTGATTATATAAAAGCTGCCTATAATTGAAAAAATCGAAGACATTTCATGATTGATAATTGTTTATTTTGACATGGAGAGTGAAGTAAAATATCTTTATATCAGATATATATGACAAAATATAACTTATCGTATATTTTTCTACATTATGCTGATTAACCCCCGTCATGATGATGTTACACGACTACTCCTTTTGACAACCTAACCATGATTCAGTCTGATTATTAGATAAGAATTTGGTAGTAACTATGGCCTACTTAACTTACAAGGCCAGAAAAGCTCTCCCAAGCACGTGCAGCTGCACGCAAAAAAGTGCCATCAGTGATGGTAAATATCGAATCGATCAAACAATACACTGTAAAAAATTCCCTTAACTTTCCGTATATATACCAGGAACTTTCCTGGCTTTTTCAAGTATCCATCGTTTCGTGATAAGTTCCTGGGATTTTCAGGTTTTCCCTTTCAACTCTGGCAACGCTTGCTATGAACCACCGCCTCGCTCAAAATCAGTTGTTTTGTAACGTTTTTGATATAACTAAGTTCATGAAAGGCCCGTCCGTGGCCGAGTGGTTAAGGCATCCGCCTCAGGATTTGGCCTTCTCAAGGGTGCGGGGGTTTGAATCCCACCTACTGCCAGTCATCCTACAAATCGAATATCTGTACAGGAAAGAGTAGAACATCCAATTCGTAACACATGGGCCCGAGTACACGGGAACATACGTGCTCGTTAAATCTTTGGAGTCCAAAGTCCCGAAGGCGTCAGCGTACGATGTCGCTCGAAGTTCCGTTGGGTGCCCGCTCAGTTTCCAGAACGGTTCCAGATATTTTCTAGAAAGGTTCCTGGTATTTTTCAAAGAAGTTACTGGCTCTAAGTGGGATTGTTTCTATGTTTTGGGGGAAGGTTACTGATATATTCCAGGAACATTACTGGTAAAAATTGTGCAGCTCAGCTGCCCATTATTTCCCAGTAACGTTCCTGAAATTTTTACAGTGTATATTGGCTGTAAGCATATTGTACAGTCAACGAAGAGGTATAAAGGGAAATGTTTTTTAAGACTATTTTTGTTTTCGTAACTTGGTTTGAACTGGTTAGGAGGTGAACACATCAAAAGTCCCCTCTCCTAGTAACTGAGCCGAAATGGAAGGGTGTTGAGAGTTAAAGTATAACCAATAAGGTGCTGGGATTAAAGAAGAATTTTCAAAAGTAAAAAATATTCTATTGCAACCGATTGTGGTCTGGGGATCGTTATGTTTGTTAACTTGTCACATGAATAAGCACGAAATAGTATGTATAAAAATGTTATCTAAAGTATACAACGTTATTAGATTTCAACATCATTACATTGTCATTCTTTATAAATTATAAAGCAAAAAAAAAATAGTAACGTTGAAAGTAATCATTGTTGAGAAAAAAATTGCAAGTAATGGAAGCTCGGAAAATGGGCCATTTGATGAAATGATAAAAGTGTAATGTTGGGCAATTATTTTAATTAATGGCACCATATTAGGTCATTGTAGTTAGATAAGTTTCTCACATTTTAGAAAATTGGAAAAACTATTTTTGAAAATTTTAAGTTTTGACATCATTTAGGTCATTGCTGTTAGATAAAGTTTCTCATATTTTATGGACTTATATTGTTTTTCTATTATTTCGTAATTCAATTTTTGAAAGTTATTATCTCAATGGATTGATCTCAAAACAAATAATATGATACTAAATAGCTTGTTCTCATTTTTCTACCACTTGATGATCTAGCATTGCCTATTTATTATTTTATAAAGTTTCCCATTGCAAACTATTTCTTATATTAATCCAAAGTTTTGTTTAAAATATGAATTAGTTTTTCAAAGTCAAACAAGCCCGCCTATTCTATTGATATCATAGTTCTTCCATTCTTTCTAAATTTTATTTTTGAAAGATGTAATCTCAAGTTTTTCTTAAAATAAATCTTATGATACTAAACAGCTTATTCTCCTCATTTTCTATCATTCGATGATCTAACAATTGAGAATTATATTTATTAGTCATTAAAAGTTCTCCGTTTTAATATATGAAGAGTACACGGGAAGAAGCGATTGATTTATTAGGCGGACGCCCGCAATTGCCTGCTTGGCGGCAGAAAACCGGTTTCTCTCTTTCTTTTTCACTTGGTCCAAGCGTCGAGATCGCCAATCGCCTGAATCATGGTAGCTAGGAACCACAGAGATAGTATTAAAGTACTACAGTGGCATATCACGTGACCTACGACACTGACTACATTGGGGTTCTTCTGGGAGCTCCTTGCGCGTCCCGTCGTTGGCATTGGAGGTCACGTGACGGTCTGCCGCTCAATTAATTCAACTGTGATCTCAGTGGTAGGAACTGTATTCCTTACACAAGTTTAGGCGATCACTCGCTATCATAGCCAAAGTGGCCTGATAAGGACACTTCTCTGAAAAATCAATCGGTTTTTCCCGTGTACTCTTCATATTTCATCACTTTAATCCAAAGTTTTGTTTTGAAATATACTTAAATATTTCAAAGTTAAAAAAGCCTACCAACTACCAATTTTCTCCTTCTAATGGCTCTATTTAGTGGAGAAAATAGTAAAACTAAACAAAAATTTTATTGTGTATTTTTTTCATTTTATTGTAACTTTTGGTACAATAAAGCTTATAAAAATATGTATAAAAACAAAAAATGCTAGTAGCTACATTTGGATGAAAATAAACACGTTTTGAGAAAACAATTTGAGCTATAATACTACTAACTTTATGTTCAAAGCAGAAGCTTTTTCACTGCTTCGAATATAAATATTCAAAGCAGTGAAAAAAAGTTCAAATTTAAAAAATCTAAATTTATGGATATAATTTTAACTTAAAAATCTTAATAACACTTTTTTTATTTGTTATTTATTTTGTGTGCAAGCAATATACAGTTTTTCAATACAATAACTTCACTTTATGTTTATTTAGTAAATGAACTAGTATACATAGAATTACCAATTCAACAACAGATTTCGACACTTATATAATAATAGACGAAGTTATTTGAACCATAATAAAGAAAATGGACATACACTTGATTTATAACCGGTATAAAGTAGTTGTGTTTTTAAGAAACGTTCAATATTCATACAAAAACAATCCTTAAAAATATTGAAAAATATTGTATTCCTTTGATATTAAGAAAGGGTTATTTTCACTTAATTTTCCAATGATAGTAACGTTGAAACAACATAAAAAATATTTCTTAATCAAGTGAGCAGTGTCAACAGCTTTACTTAAAAAAATTTAACTATTCAGGATTTGAAGATGTATTTTTAAGGTTATTACTAGATTTATAAAAAATCCATCAAAACTTTTCCCAAGATAAAGCTTGGGGAATCTTGTTTTACACTGATTGTATTTTTGGTGTATATGGGTACACTAAAAGACAATATGACTACACATTTTCTCCATGACTAAATAGTAGTACCAACAACTTTACTGACAATAAAGAAAAAAATACATGAAACATTTAGAAAAATTAAAAAGAAAATAATACCCCATTTTATTGGATAACATAACAAATTCAACTTTTCTGCGTAACGATCATAAGTAAACAACTGTTGGAAAGTACAGCGTGGATTTACAGAACAATCCATGTACAATCCAAAAAAAAACTTTTTCATACATAACTTCACAATGCATAAAGTACTTTCAACGTAAAGAATATTCAAGCTTTTATATATATAAACTCGGTCCTCTCAAGATGAGTTAATCTTATGATAACCAAAGATTGTAACATGTTCAAATGATATTTTAAAACGATTTAAATGTGAAGTTCTTAAAATGTAAAATTCGCCTAAAAGACAGAATATAGCACGATTTCTGTAACTCAGAGACAAATTATAAATTTCTTTTTAATAACAAGTGGTCGCTGATTCTAAATATGAAACCAGTTCCCCTAATCTCTAATATTTGAGAAATTTGCCTTTTTTGTCAAATAAGTTCTCGAAACACTAGAAAAAATAGAGTTTTGATTTTTTTTAAATGTAATATAAACTGTTTTTTATGTAGGATGGAAAACACGATTATAATTTCTTTTATCTCTCCTCTAACGGTTTTGTCACAATAAGACTTTTCCTCTAAAAAGAGAAAGATACAACTTTTTCAGATAATTTTTCTATTATGACAAAGCCGTTAGAGGCAGAAAGAAAGGGGCCAGATTCGCTTTCATCATCAAAAAGTTAAAAACACATGTAACAAATAACAAACGCTCAAAACTATATTTTATTTCTACCATAGGTTCAGGTTTTTCATGTCAAAGAATGACACAATAAAATCCTTTATATCTCAACAACAAAAATAGAGTTGTTAGAGAAAAACTGATTTCATATTAAGAATCAGCGTTAACGAAAAACAGATTCCATATTAAGAATCAGCGTTAACGAAAAACTGATTCCATATTAAGAATCAGCGTCAAGGAAAAACTGATTTCATATTAAGAATCAGCGTTAGAGAAAAACTGATTTCATATTAAGAATATCAGCTCTTCAAATAGACAAAATCACATTCAAAATTTTAGGTCCAAAAACAGGTTGTTGCCCTGTGCAATCAATTACATTCAAATCTCCCTCGGATTCGCCCTTGCCTTGACATAATACACAGCCCCTGGCCCCCTTCTTTCCCTCCGGTACCAAGTCTTGACCGCCTTCCACTTGAAGATGACAGCGATGCCGAACGCGATGATGACCAGCAGACCAGCGGCCAGCCCGACACTCACGCTGCGCACCACAACCGCGTGGTGGTGCGCACTCTCGGCTTGCTGAGTGTCACCGTACTGGGGACACTCGAAATCGGATTCGTTGAGGTCTACTATGAGGGCGTCGGTCACTCTGCGGGGCTTGTGACATCTGGAATGATGAGAATGTTACAGTCACTTCAGTGTCAACTTGTACTAAAAATTGAAGGGCTTACACTCTTAAAACAAACGAGTGACTCCAGTAGGAGAAGTGCATTTTCGACACTGGAAAGGAGTGAATATTAACTCAGACTGAGTTAAAATCACTCGTTTGTGGTGATCCTGTCGGAAGATTAACACAAGGGATCCACTCCTATAAGGGAAGTGCATTTTCGACTCTGGAGGAGTGAAAATTAACTCAGACTGAGTTAAAATCGCTCCTTTGTTTTAAGAGTGTAGTGAGCTTTAAATGTACAAATAATGAATAGTTTAGTGACCCTCCGAATTCGATTGTCCACCAGTATTATGACACTCAGCAAACCGAGAGTGTGCACCACAACATCGCGGTGGTGCGCTTCGTGGTGGTGCGCAGTCTCGGCTTGCTGAGTGTCACCGTACTGGGGACACGCGAAATCGGATTCGTTGAGGTCTACTATAAGGGCGTCGGTCACTCTGCGGGGCTTGTGACATCTGGAATGATGAGAAGGTTACAGTCACTTCAGTGTCAACTTGTACTAAAAATTGAAGAGCTTAGTGAGCTTTAAATGTACAAATAGCTGAAGAGCTTAGTGACCCTCCGCTCCGACTTCGATTGTCCACCAGTATTATGACTCTCAGCAAGCCGAGAGTGTGCACCACAACCCCGTGGTCGTGCGCCTCGTGATGGTGAGCAGCTTGCTGAGTGTCACCATATGGGGACACTCGAAATCAGATTCGTTCAGGTCCACTATGAGGGAGTCGGTCATTTTGCGGGGCAGGTCACATCTAGAAGGATAACTAACGGTTGCGCTGGGTGCCTATTCAGGTGTTGGCTCGTCACTTGACTGTGACTCTAAAATACGACGCCCGTCACCAATTGCTCTCGGGTAGCTCTAGTGCGACGATCATTCAAAACCTAACCTAATCTGGAAGGATAAGAAAGTCAGAGGCACTTCAGCATCGACTTGTACTAAAACTTACGACTAGAACAGACACAGCCTGACCAGATTTGATTCAGAGGTCAGAGTCATTCAGTATCGACTTGTATTAATACGGTTGTTTCTTATTCCACTTTGTCTATTAGATCAAATCTAGACTAAGTCCAAAAGACCGTTCACCCACACAAATTTGCGAGCCCGGGCAGTGTTTTCAGGAATGTCACTCTTCTGCAAATCCAAACAGGAAATCAGATGGTATGGAGAAGCTTGGTGCATATTACACTGAGGCCAACAGGGCCCTTTTTGTCCATAAACAACTGTAAGTGTGTGTATTAATAACAACAAAAAAAGACACAGAAAAATCAGTAATCGTTAGAAAAATGAATATTTTTATCATTCTCATACAGAAAATTTCTGTTTTCATTTCAGTAGACTGCTGAATAGCTTCCCAAGTTGTCAAAATACATATTTTCTGAGCTAACAGATAAAATTCTTAACCATTTGTACAGAATTTACCTGTTAATAACAACTTTTTATGCGTATTGATTCTAAAAGAAAACTTTATAACACAGTATAGATCCAGATATGGGCACCAGAATAAAGACTTAAGGTAAACGCCGACTGTCATATTGTCATTGCCGTAAAATTTAAAAATAAATAAAAATTTCAGAAACCCCATAGCATGAATTTCAAGCCTCATTGAATTTAAATTATTATCAATTAAAACCTCTTCCATTCTAACAGAGATTTCCTATTGCGAACACTGGAGTGGGTGATACCCAGCTAGGCTGAAACATTAACTTAAACTTACAGCCTGTTCAAAACTTCAAAAATTAACTTTCTCCAAACAGCGTTAGATTAAAAATCAGACTTTTTTATTGTGACTCTTTCAAATCGAATTGTCCTTGTTTTATTTTTTTCACAAATTCAGTTAAATCTTTATAGTCCAGGCAACGAAGGCTGAAAAAAGGGTCTAGACTAGAGGGAAAGTTTTGGAACACAATTTTTGACTTCGTAGACTAGTTAGGAGGTAAACATATCAAAAGTCCCCGCCCCTAGCCCCTGTGCTGAAGGGGGGAAGGGGGTTGAATGTCCCATTTTTCGGTTTTTTGCTTATATCTCGAAAACTATGCGTCCTACCGATATAATTGAAATACGCAAAATGAAAGCTTATTAAATTTTCTACAAGTTTCATACCAAGAAGGTTTTGATATCTTGTATAGTTTTCGAGATATCCGCGCTTGAAAGTCTGTAATTTTGGAGAAAACCTTTCACTCCCCTAATTTTTCCTCTTTTTTGACCGGATAACTCTTCAATAATGCTCCGAAACACTAAATGGGGGCCCTAGAGTGCTAGAGAATTTAATTCTTTACAATAATATATCTTATTTTACTATTTTATCTATTTTTCTTCAAATTTTAAAGCAGTTTTAGTGTTGAGTGAAGAGGGTATACTGTCGGTCCCAATAAGGCTAATGCATTAGTTTTGAAATCGCAACGTTTGCAAAAGAATTGCTTTGCCATGTTATCCCCTTTTCACAAGGTATTAGAATCATCATAACATCATTTTAACACAAAATTGAAAGAAAATAACATCCGGTTATTTAATTATTGCACTGTGCAATGACCTGCCTCCTCAGATGTATGGGTGGACGATTGAGAGCAACTGCCTGGCCCCAGTGCACAGTGAGTTAGCAGCAGCACCTAACGATATTTTGAAAATGATTTTCTGCCGATGCACGAAAGACTGTGCAAGCTCAAAGTGCAAAAAAGCAAGCCTTAAATGTTCCTCAGCATACCAAAATTGCCAGGGGATTTGCCTGAATGGGGTCTCTCAAGTTGACTCCGAAGATGAAGAAGAACAGGCTGATAATTTGACTGTTTTTCCACTGGGGTTCGAATGCAATGAAATAGATAAAATATATTATGAAAACAGATGAAATATTAAAGTAACAGCGTGCCTACAAAATGAGTTTCTGTGTTATTTACAATTTCAGTATAGAATAAGTGTACAAAAGAGGGATTGTCAGTCCCATAGAGCTAATGCATTAGTTTCGGAATTACAACTTCCGCAGGTATATTGCTTTGCCATGTTAGCCATTTTTGCCCAGGTACGGGAATCAACATAGCATCGAAATGAAGCAAATTTGAAACGAAAATGTTATCTAGTTATTTAATTATATAATTTTGAAAATTTTAAATGCCAAAAATATACGGCAGATGGCGCCACTATTTTAAAATTTTGTTAATTGATAATTAAATAACCGGATGTTATTTTCTTTCAATTTTGTGTTAAAATGATGTTATGATGATTCTAATACCTTGTGAAAAGGGGATAACATGGCAAAGCAATTCTTTTGCAAACGTTGCGATTTCAAAACTAATGCATTAGCTTTATGGGACTGACAGTCCCCTCTTCACTCAACACTGAAACTGCTTCAAAATTTGAAGGAAAATAGATAAAATAGTAAAATAAGATATATTATTGTAAAGAATTAAATTCTCTACCACTCTAGGGCTACCATTTAGTGTTTCGGTGCATTATTGAAGAGTTATCCGATCAAAAAAGAGGAAAAATTAGGGGGTGAAAGGTTTTCTCCAAAATTACCGACTTTCAAGCGCGGATATCTCGAAAACTATACAAGATATCAAAACCTTCTTGGTATGAAACTTGTAGAAAATTTAATAAGCTTTCATTTTGTGTATTTCAATTATATCGGTAGGACGCATAGTTTTCGAGATATAAGCAAAAAAACGAAAACTGAGACATTCAACCCCCCCTTCCCCCTTCAGCACAGGGACTAGGGGCGGGGACTTTTGATATGTTTACCTCCTAACTATTCCAAACAAAGTTATGAAGTCAAAAATTGTGTTCCAAAACTTTCCCTCTAGAACTCTTCGCTGCCTGGACTATTATTCATAAAATTGTTTCAAAATTTATAGACGAGTTAAATATGACACTTAAAAAGAGTGCATAAATCAAACCTCGGTCATGTTTAAAGTGAACTTGCCTAACGTGAAATTCCGTTAAAGAGAATCTGAATGTATTTTTTGCAGATTTAAAGCTTTAATTAATGATAAACATTTGCTTAACAAGTAATATTTATAATGAAATCTCTAATGACATTAAACTAAATTTCTGTACATTTATTATTTTTCTTTCTAGTTCAGTAATTTGGAAGTGTACATTCAAAGTTTTAGGGTATTTGTAGGCATGAAACTTTTTAAAGGAAATATTTATTGAATGGCACGGTTAATGTTTGTGTGTGAAAGTAATGAAATTTCATTGTTATAAAAAATTTCGGAATGTTTTTTATTATCTATCTTCCATAGGCTTGTTTCAACACTTTGTCAAAGAAGACAAAACAACCAATGAAATTGCAGTTCGGAGCGCGTAGTGAAACGTATGGAATGGCGTATGAAACCCAATGAGTTGTTTCAACACATTGTCGAAAAAACCCAATGAAATCAGCGCGTGACGTCATAAAAATATTCCCATTGTTACAGTAATGGAATGTCAAAAAAAGTATCTGAACCAAAAACCACTTAAATCAAAGCAACCAATGAAATCGCTGTTCAGAGCGAGTAATATTATAAAAACCAATGAGCTATTTCAACACTTAGTCAAAGAAAAACAAAACAACCAATGAAATCGCGGTATAGAGAGAGTGACGTTATAAAAATTATTCCCATTGTTACCCTAATGGAATATCAAAAGAAGTATTTGACATTTAACATGAAACTTAATTAGCATAAACTGTTTGGTGCTCACCTCGAGTTTACATTTAAACCGTTATTTTCGACAGTATTTTATTTCAAATCAATATATAGGAGGGATGTATAAATCTGGAATCCTGCTATTGGTCATGTTACCAAACTAGGAATCAATCGAGAATCTAAGTTAATAGTTGGATACCATTTTGTGCTTCGGCATTTCATTTTGTGAAATGTATAGTCTTACTCATTATAAAGTTAGGTAAATCAGTTTCACAGGAATAGAAAAAGGAACATATAGGGAAGGATACTGTTGGATAACATTGTTTTCATTGTAATTATTAAAGGAAACTACAAAAAAAAATTCTTACTTCAAATCGGCTTCATAAACCTTCTGAATTTCACACTCTTTAATCCATCTCAGATTGCAGTCACAATACCAAGGATTTCTTTGTACGTTAAACTTCCTCATTTTGGCACAAGGAACCATATACTGGTCTAAAAAGCTAAGGAAGTTTCCTTCCAAGTCCAGTTCCTGCAGGGTAGGCCTGGATTCGTTGAACAACCCTTTGAAGGCCAAGGGATGGATGCTGGACAGAAAACGATTGTACTTCATTTCCAGAACACGTAGGCTGGTCAAGTCGGAGAAAGTACCTTCCTCTACGCTCTTCAAGATATCCATGCTGTTCAATTCAAGAACCTCAAGAGTATTCAACTTCCTGAAAGATTTCTTGTCCAAAAAATCCACAGGGTTTTCACTCAGTCTCAAGTGTTTGAGCATCTTGGCACTTCTCAAGGCGTCAGTTGGCACTTCGTGGAACTCGTTCGATGACAAGTCTAGGAATTCCAACTGGCCAGTGGTGTGGAATGTATTTGGTTGCAGGGAATACACACCAATGCTGGACATGTCTAACCATCTCAGGCTGATCATACGGTTGAAATGGTTCGGATCCACGTGTATCAACGGATTATCGGCCAACGACAGTTCTTGAAGACCAATGAAGAAATAAAAAAGACGATCGGGGAGGGAAGAGAGGCCATTGCTGCTCACATTCAGGGACTTCAGGTGCTCCAGGCCGAAGAACCCATTCTCATCAAACTGCCGGATGTCATTGCCGGCCAAGTTAAGGTACTTAAGATGGCCGAGTCCTCCAAACGCATTTTGAGCCAGGGACCTGATTCTGTTGTGGCTTAAGTCCAGGACTTCGATAGTGTTGTGAGCTAGTTCGTAGTCTAGCGCGGTGATGTTGTTGAAACTCAGGTCCATGTGGGTTACGTTCCACAGCCAGTCTTCGACGGGTGGCACGATGGACAAGTACACCCTGGAGCAGTCCATCTTGACGGACTGTGCGTCCTCCACGCACACGCATACAGACGGGCATAAGGGGCTGGTGGCGTTGGTGAGGCTGAAGATGAGAGTCGAGATGATGAAGACGATGTTCGTAGGGGTCATGGTTTGGCTCTTATTGCTTCTCTTCATCTAGGTGTATATTCTGAAATAAAAGTTAATTTTAATATTTTATTTTTATTTACTTTTGTTTCTAAATGTATGTTAAAGGTTTTTTTGTCAAGACCAAAGAAAACTATGCATGGAACAATCTTATTTACAACCAACCTCAAATTTTCCTTTCATTTTACGCAGAATGAATTGAAATTTCGGCAACCATTACTGTATAGATCAACTGTTATGAGTGTTATTTTCAGTTACATAGTTGTGATAGTTATAGCGACTGACCTAAACCTTTCCTTGCAATTTACTAAGAATGGATTAAAGGCTGAAGAAAATTATAGTGTTAAAACAATATATGTATGTTTGCTTTGAGTTTTATTAGTAACGGGTTTTACTAGTTATGTAAATACCTCAAAACTACAGTGTTTATTTCTGGAAGTAGTTTGAATAAAAGAAATATTATTAAATTATTATTAATATACGACTGCTTTAGCAGCACTTATCGTACATTGAACAGCATGAATACTTTATCTAACAGGCTTAAAAGGTGATTCTGGCAAGCTGAAAAACTTGTAAATAAAAAAAAATGTTCTGAATGGGATGTAAAATAAGCCGTTTGATATTGACCCTTTTGAATGTGGTGTCCTGTAGAACCAGCATCAATATATTCGGTTTCCATTCAATAACAAAAATTTTTGATAAAGAACTTTTACTTCTTAAAAATTTTCTTTGGTATTTAATACCATTAAGTCGATTGAGTTGCGAAAGTAAAGACTTTCTATGTCTATTTTTTTCAAGTATAAATATGCCACATTAGGAATTCTATAGTTCAAAAAAAAGTACAATGCAAACAGTCAAATATATTAATGAATCGTTATTATTATTTTTTTTGCTTTCTGCTTTAGATCTTACTCAAATTTTTGGAGGTTTATATAAAATGAAATTTGTATATAAAAGTTTTATTGAACATTTTTTTTTCAATTTTAAATTCTAATTTATTTTTATCGGTTTGAAAAAAGATAACAAGTGAAAACAATTTCAATACATTACTTCCCTATACGATTTAACGGAGAAGGTATATGTTTTACTTACAATCTTTACAAGCACTATTTGGAAAGAAAAGCATAATATACTTAATGAGCTACAAAACCTAAACAATAACATACCTTCTTCATTCCATTCAAACACGTTACTTAACATTAAAACTCATTCGATCACTTACATTCATAAAACTCAAAACTCCTTTGCAGATGAATTAAAATGTTAATAACCAAATACAGAAACAAAGGCCTAACAAGTTACAATCAATTAAATTTTCAGGTATTTTAAGATAAAAACTTACTACGTACCTGTTTGTAATGGACAAAACTGCGAAAATTTATCCGTTATCACTAACCACTTCCCACTATCATATTCCAAGGTTCGTAGGCATACTGTTGTCATGACAATGCTGATAATATATGAAATCTTAGGAACCAAACCACCTTCTACACTTCACTCATAGTGTTATTTCTGTTTAAAAAAAACACTTAAGAGGTGTAATCAGTCTTTAGAATTGTGAAACCAAAGTTTTTCTATTTCTAAAATATTTTCCAATGCTTACGTAATAACTTATTTTCAATGAAAATAATTGTTTAGTTTTTATCGTTTGATATTATTATTTCGGAAAATGAGATGCAAAAATACTAATCATTCCAAAGCAGGGAGTATATTATTTATTGAGTGCTAGTACAAGCCATTTAGTCTTGTCCAAGTTTTTTTTTAATTGCATGCGCCGCATAGTTTAAATGGTATAATATTTGCATGCAAACATGTTTTATGTAGTTTTTAAAAACTCATCCGTGATAAGCTTTACACAAGACAAAATTTTACTAACAATTTCAAAAGAAAGTGTAATTTCTAACTCAACTTCTTGCAAAACAGTAAAATTAAAATAAATCGTTGATCTTATTAGAAAAACTATTTAAAAAACACCTCCAATGAATCATAATTATATAAGATGGGAAGAAAGAAAATTAATGCATCCTGTCTACCAAAACTTCTAGACAATCTTTGAAAAAATCAACTTAGGCAATACCTACCCGAATAAGTTTAAATGACGAAAAACATGACTAGGTAAAACAAAATAATGTAACCACTGCATAAGTGTTTGTGATGTAGAATTAATGATTTGAGAATGGAACACATTAAAGCATAACATGACAAGAAATGAAGTGTATTATTTATAAGACACTTCATTTTCGTTGTCAGGTGCAAAAGTAGGCCTTCTGAATATTTCTTGCTAAAACGTACTTACCTATGCTGACGACTTTGTGAATACCCTTATACCGACTTTTTAACACCCTTATTTTTGAATAAAATGTTATATTTATGTTTTCAAATTTCTTTTTATTGTGCAACTCAATTTGCCCTTCATAAGCGGCTCAGGACTATTTTCTTTATTTGTCCTTTATGTTGTTCATTTAGATAAACTTAAGCAGAAAGCTGGTTCTCTAAGTTGCAATTTCTTTACTGGGCTATGTCAATAGGCTAATTTACATTTTATGACGTCTACAGAAAGTTTGACCAACTAGGGTTCCTACGTGCAGTCTTTTCCGATGCTTGGGATGTTTCCTTAGTATCAAAGTATAAGCTGCGAATCCGGCCTCTAGCGTGCATAATGGCATGAGTTTGGAATCGAAGAAGTTATGGGGGGTCCGGAAGGCCGAGTTGTTTAGACCATTATGCCAGCAGCCTGCGCGCTGTAACGGGTGAGGGTTCGATTTCCTCCTTCGCTGTGTATGTTCTTTCTGTGTCTGTTTTACCTGACAAAGGCTTGTTATAAGTGGGTCTCTGATCAAGCACACAAGCTGGAATATATATGTATCTACTCTGTACTCCCCGTTCCCGTACCCCTGAAGAAGTTGGTCTTATCCTAGTTAGTTCGTCGCACATCTGAAACTTGTTTCAACACAAACAACATTAAAAAGGTAGCACAAGGAGGTTTTCGAAGATCAAGACATATTTATAAGCACTTCAAAGTTTTGTTAATATATAGAAGCAATAAAAGTATCCTCTTAAATTATAGATATTAGAAAAATGGATATGACGTCTATTAGACGTTAAAAAAACTTTTGATACATTTATTTTGCAGCAAGTTATATAAACGAATTTTGCAACAAGTAAAAATTTATTTTGCAACAAGTTATAAGAAACGTGGACGACTCATCTTTTAGAAGTGTTTATGTAAATTTAAAATGGAGATAAGCCCAAAACTCAACTCTTAATTTATTCATGTATGTATCCATGAAAAAATATTTTGTAATAAAAGGATCTTCTAGATAAAAAGTAGGTTGTATTACGCATATATAAATTTGGTTTACAATGCTTCTGATAATTAAATGATAAAAATATGGTCAAATATCTTAGAGATGACTAGACCACATGTGTCTTTATTTCTTGTGAAACACTAAAATAACAATTGCCGTTTTTATTGCAACAAAGATTTCAGAAGTGTGTTCACCATAAAATATTTTAAAGGCTTTATCTAAGTCTTATTTTTTTAAAAGAGCAGTCAAAGGCAACAGATGTCGAGTTATCTTCTTTTAGTTGAAGATAAGAATGAAATCTGCCAATTCAACTTTTATTAAAGTATGAACACTTGCAGAGTCTGTGTTTTTTTTTAATAGAAACGTTATTCAAAATTTTAGGTACCATTTCTTTTTATTAACTATTCAGAATCAAAACGAGAAGGAAAGAACTACTGAAGAAGCTAATTAGTGGTTCTTCAAATGTCCGTACCAGCATTTCTTCGGCTGTATCGAATATTTTGAAAAACGTTTTTTTTTTCAAATTAACAAATTAGAAATGTGTATAATTGACACATTATTTATTTGCAACTATATTATTTTATACTAGCTGTTATACCCGACGTTACACTGGTAGAAGTGAAAAAATAATCTAATAGTCAATTTAACCATTTTTTTCTTTCATTTGAGTTACATAAGATATGAAGATTACCCAGTAATTTTCCCTTTAATTACCCATCCTGGATATAGTAATGATTAATATTAATTTCAAAATAATACCTTTTATAAGAAGCTCAAATTAAAAAGAATACACTCATAAAACAAAAGAGTGAATTCCACTCCAGTTGGAGAAGTGCATTTTCGACACTGGAAAGGAGTGAATATTATCTCAGACTGAGTTAAAATCACTCGATTGGAGTGATCCTGTCGGAGGTTTAACACACAAGGGATCCACTCCAAAAGGAGAAGTGCATTTTCCAGACTGGAGGAGTGAAAATCAATCAGACTGAGTAAAAATCGCTCGTTCGTTTTAAGAGTGTACATATTTAAGTAAAAAATAATCAGCAATAATTAAAAATAAGCTACTCCAGCAAACAACAAACGATTTGCATTTTTATGTAGGTCAGTTCAATTCATCCATCATTTAATCCGGCATAGAATAATAAGCTTATGTTGCTGTTACCGTTCTTTATAAAGTACAGAATCCCTTTACTTATATTACCTTAAAAATTCAAAATTTAAAAAATGCTATAAAATTAACAGATGATGTCATAGTAATTTCCCGAATAAAAACATTTTAGCTCATTTGGCGTGTTTGAAAAATTTGGCGAGGCAAATATATAGCTACCATTACACCCATTCAGCTCTGGCGCAAAGACAATCGCACAACCAACCAGCTATTCAAAAAAATGCTCTTTTAGGCTTTTTTTGTAATAACTTGGCGAGTTCGGCAAAGCATTGGCAAAAAAAGGAAGACATAAAACAAAAATGTGCATCTCCAGTGCGGTATCCTTTAAAAAACATAGTTCAGTATAAGCTTAACTATGCTTTTAAAAAATTCATAATTAAAATCCAATATTCACAATAAAATAATAGAATGGAAACTGGTAGGATTACGTCACTTGAAACATATAAATTATTTTTTCAAATTATTAATTTAGTTTCTGAAGGTAATGAACAAATATTAAATAAATTAAACATTTTCAATTTCAAATGTTTTCTAAAAAGTTTTATTTGAATTTTTCTGCCTGATGGCATCACGAAAGAGAAAAAATGATCGGATTTGAGCGAAAGTGGTGTATTTTTCCCCTTAAAACGTTCGAAAACGATAGAAGGAATGGTCCAATTCGAAAAATTCTTAGCCTATGTTTGTTCTGGAGATGAGATGAATTTTTGTGCCAAATTTTGTGACGATCTGTTGCGTGTTTCTTAAGTTTTTGCGTCCTGTACAGACAAACAAACAAACAGAAGTCTCCTTTTATGTATATAGATTACCTTATATAGAAATGAAAGTTGAGAAAACCCAAAATTGACGATTTTCTTTATCTATATATTTTGGAGGATGCTGATTCTGAAAAAGCAGTTTACGAACATTGGTCTGTCTGTCAGATGGAATATATGTTTTTGCCATTTTCTCTGTTTGAAACCTCTGTTCTGCTCAAACTGAACCAGCTATATAATCCCTTAAAGATGTTGCTTAAAAACAAAAGAGCAACGGACATCAAATACGGTAAATGATTTCCTAGTGAAGGCCGGACGTCATAATAAGGTTTTCGAGAAAATCGTGCATGTACAAAGGGAAGCTAGCATAGCACTTTTGAGGCTTTAATGGTATTTGCATTTACGTAATGTGGTATGGAATGGAATGGAATGCAAATGCACCCTCTAGAAGGGAAGGGTGTAGGCTAACGTAATGTGGTATACAATTACTTTTAAAGGTTTTGAGTGGTAATTGAACGTTGTGTGATGTTTAACACACTTATTTTTTTTTTGTAAATTTAAAGCCTTATACAAAGGTATTATTTACTTAATGAATATTGTATACATTGTGATTGGAGAACTAAAACTGTAAAAATTTATGTACAAATTGATGTTAAGTTACTCCATTGAACTACGGAAACTTTTTTTTTTCAAGACCCACAATTATTTTTTGTATGATAAGAATTAATTAAATATAATTAAACACCGTTGAAAGTTTACTAGAGAAATCATAAATGCCTACTTAAAACATTAATTACTTAAAATATCAGTTTCTTATAAACTGTTTGTGCGCATTGTAAAAAATTCTTTGAATCTAAATCCGTAAAACTGGTGGCAAAATGTGCTTTCACCAACTTTATGGATTAGAGGCATATCAAATTCTTGGAATAAGGTTACAGCATAAAATTTTGCTGTGTAAAATAACCTTGAATAGCAACTATGACTGTATGCTGCGCCACCGTTTTCACTGAGTAATGTTCCACCAATTTTGCACGGTTCAGAAAACAAATACTTTATTATGAGAAAAGCATGCCTAAATAAAACTGGACCACATTGTATTTAATGTATTTATGTTATAATTTTCTGATTTCAAGTTACCTAAGGAAGCCATAATTTTGTTAAATAATTTAAGCTCTCTGATCTACCAAAAAAAAAATATTAAGTCATATAAGTAAAAATGTATAAAAGCTTAAGAACGTGTTTCAAAGTGACCTTTAGACTGGCCTTTATTAGCACGTCTCTTTTAGTCTAGTATTTAATTTCATTAAAAAAAGTTTAAGGCATTAAAAATAACTCTATAACATTTTTGAAGAAATTAGTTAAGTCCAAGTAAGGGGGGGAATGGAAACGATGTTTCCGTTTATATATAACACGATATAAAAATCAATGAAATATGGTAGATCATACCTTACTTCTGAGAATTGAAAAATTACTTTTGAAACGTAAATCTGTTAGAGTTACAGTTACTTTTTCAAAAAAAATCTCTATTACAGTTACAGTTACTTTTTTTAAAATGTAACTCTGTTATAGTTACATTTAAAAAAAATTAACTCTGTTACAGTTACTTTTAAAAACCCTTTTTTAACTCTGTTACACTTACTTTTTAAAAAAAAATTAACTCTGTTACAGTCACTTAATATAAAAGTAACTAGGTACAGTTGTCGGACTTCCAGCGCAATGGTCAGAGTGCTAGCCTTTGGAGCTGCTGGGCTCTGGTTCGTATCCCGGTAAAGGCATGGATGTTTGTGTTTGTCAATAAATGTTGTTAGTTGTCTATGTGTTTGTGGCGTCTTTCTTTGTGTGTCTCTTGTGACTGTCTCTTCTGGCGAGCAGGGTAATGGGCTAAAAAGCCTACACTCTTCCCTTCTAGAGGGCGCGATCACTGTCATTTGTCATTTTGTCAACTAGGTACAGTTGTTTAATACGAAAAGTAACTAATGACATTTGGAATGGAATGCATATGCGCCCTCTAGAAGGGAAGGGCGTAGGCTATGTAGCCCATTACCCCGCTCGCCAGAAGGAACAGTCACAGGAGACACACAAAGAAAGGACGACACAAACACATAGACAAATAACAACATTTATTGACAAGTACAAATATCCATGCCTGACCGGGATTCGAACCCGACCTCAGCAGCTCCAAAGGCCAGTACACTAACCATTCAGCCACCGAGGCGGCAACTAATGACATTTACTTTTAGAAGTTTTAAATTATAAGAATATTGCAATTCAACACCTGGTTGCAGTTTTAAAAAATAACCAATATTAAAAAAAAAACATCAGAGTTAACAAAACACTGCAATTAGAGTTACTTAAAAAAATAATTTAGTTTTTAAAGAGTTTAATTCCGAAATTGGCATCCGAAGAAAAAGTAACGAAATTTTTCATGACTTCGTTACCGCAAAAGTAACTAAGTTACAGTTATTTGCTGAAAAATCTAACTGCCTTACGTTTCCTAAAAAATTTAACTCTTACAATTAACAAGTTACTAATACATTTCCCGCTAAATTTATTTGTTATTTATGTTGAACTTTTAAGTTGGATATAATAAAGAGATCAAATACAGAAACTAACAAGGAAGGGGAAAGACATAATTCAAAGTTTTGAATTATTTATATAGTGAAATAAAAACATTTTTATTCAATTCAAAATAACAAAATATTACACCAAAATGTCATGTTTTACAAGTCGTAGAAACCTTAATAATTTAGAAAACCAGATAAAATTGAACTTATATCTACGTTTAATGCTGTGCAATTCTATACACTTTTCTTTCATATATAAAGTTAAATTCTCTTATTATTTGAAAATGTGCAAATTCGATTCAATTTCAAAAGAATGGATGAAAGTGCTGTTAATATTCTTTCAAAACTCGCAAATATCCATTTTTATAAAATTCCTTTTATGTTCTTTTTATTAAGCCATTAAAAATTGAATGCGTTATTTTATACATGTTTTTAATTATTTAATAAGAGGAACTATAACTATATGCCCATTACAAATTATTACTCAAATGATAACATTACAATAATTATTAAACAAAAAGTAACTAAACTACATTACAAATTCATTATTGCAATTATTTAATTTTGCAATTATTAAACATAAAGTAACTGTAAGTATAACATAAAGTACATTAGAAATTCACAAAAAAGTAAAAAATTCTTTTACATTGAACAACTAGCAGGTTTACTCTGAAGATGTTGTAAACCAACTTTTATAGTAAGTTAAAGTTGGTTGTTTAAGATTTTTTTCCATTAAATCAAACATTGCATTTTAACCTGAAGCAAACTTTCAAAAATGATTTTTTAACTTAATTTACAGAATAAAAATGGTACTTTTATGAGGTATAGTACTTGAAAGACGGCATTAGTTAATACCTGAATTCTACCCAAATATCAGATTTTCTTTGTGATAGCAATCTGGAGTGTAACAAGAAAAAAGCGCTATAGTTGTAGCAGATAAGAGGATTGCGATATCTTACGGAGTTATTTTATCCACGACGCAACTATAGCAAAGTTTTAATAATAAAGCTCATAGGTCCTTTTAATTAAAAAAGGATTCGAGCCATTGCTCCAAATATGGAAAAATAGAACAGCATTCTTAGCATTTAAACTTCTGAAGTGTAGCCACTAAGTCTTTTTTTAGACTCAAACTTTTATTGGTTTAAAAAAAATGTAAGCTAGACTCAAAGAAGACAGGATGTTATGCAACTCAGGCGTATCTCTGACGTCTACAATAAAGAATTATTTTGCAATCTGCTGCAGATTAATACAAGACTAAATTCCATAACTTCATTACATTTCATGACTAATGAGGAATTCGAGGTGTTTCGTAACATCAATAATATGTTCGTAATTAAAACTGAATGAAAACAAAGTAAAATTCTAATGTGAAATCCAGACCCTGCAAAATTTGGCATGCATTATCTAAAATTTTATTTCTGGGCAAGTTTTTGGAGGCGGTTGTAAAATAGCCACGTTAACAAGGTTCTGTTTGACAATCAGGCTCTGAACCAAAGTGTGCCGGCAAAAACCTAATAAAAGTGGTTTTTGTTTATTCATTTTTGATTTTGGTAAAAATGAACAGGGATAAGTCAACACCTCCTAGAAGGCAAGGCGGATACAGACGGGTTACAATTGGAACGTATTTTAAAGAATAGGAGGCCTAAACTTCAATTCCTCACCAAATTTGATTAATCAAAAATCGCTGCATATGCCAGATTTGGCAAAATTTTCAACAGTAGTGGTCAGGGCATCGGCCTACCTAGCTTTTCTGTAAATTTCCGAGAATGTATTCAAGGAGATATTTTTTGGGGAAAAACGCAATGATCTAATCTGAACAAATGAAGAGAACAGGGGGAAAACCCCTTCATTGCATAGGAATCTGTCTGCATCAGGCCTCTTTGGCAACGGCAGCGAGTCATCGCCTAAACTGGTGTAGTGAAACCAGTTTCTTACTTAGTTCTTCTTTCGCTACAACCCTGATGATTCACTCCAGACACTTGTCTCATGATCGTACCGTGAGAAAAGACGCAAGGAAGGAACCACTTTCCTGTCACCAACGTCCACCAAGCAGATCTGGTTACTTTAAGATTCCTGTGCAATCAAGGGGTTCTTCCCCCGGACTCTTCAAATATCTACAGAGTTCTGCGCGCACCATAGCACGCACTCTATATGTCGTCGTCTCCTGCCCTGTAGTCCATGTCGTTGATGTGCTTGTTTCCATAGTAGGTGTTGAAGTAGGGTTTCCTGTAGCCAGAGTAACTGCGTCTCCAGACGAGGAAGGCCACAATGAGCGTAATGATGAGCAGGGCCGTCACAACCGCGCAAGCGATCATCACTACCTCAGCCAAGTGCATGCCACACACCAGGTCTTGGTTCTTCAGCTCGCTCAGGGACAGGCCTTGCAACTCGGATGGGCTGTAACACCTGCAACAAAAAACCAAATTAACCTTCCGATCGTTAGGCTCAGCTTTTTCCGTATTTAAAGAATCAGTCTTTCTTACAAAAACTTTATTACATAAATATTAAATAAATTTTTATTCCGAATGTATTTTTATGTACTTTTTTCATTTGGGAATGCTTTTAATAGCATTTGTCCAAAAACAAAACTAATTCTGATTTTTTATAAACAGATATTTTAATTTTAATTATTTGAATTTAAAATTCATGAAGTAAAATCAAGTATGCATGTTTCTAGGCCTTTTGGTAGGTTAATATGTCAGTTAAGTTTTAGTTTGAGTTTTTGTATTATACCTTAGCTGATTGGAAATCTTCAAATTTTTTTTGTTATACCAAAAATCGGGACATCAAGTTCAATACTTATCCCTACAGTATGCAATGCAACTTGGAAAAAAATCGCATTAAGGCAAAATAGCGACATCAAAGTAAATTGTTTTCCAAAAGTACGCAACGCAACCGTGGTTGAGAAAAAAAAATTGCATTATGGCTTCTTTTTCATTTCCACAAACATATGTGTAAAACTTTATTGCCTAAAAAGATAGAACATTTGAAGTTGAATAGTTTCAGCAATCCGTCAATTTCTCGTCCTAAAACTAACTCATTATAAGGTTTCTCAAGCTGAGAGAGAGAGAGAGACTATCTAGTTGCTTGTATTAAGATTACTGAATTGCAAATCTTATTGTATTATTGGTAAATTATATTAAAATAAAAACACTTATTTTTATGTAATGAATTAAAACTTTTTAAATGGAAGTATTTTTTTAAATTTACTTACTTAGCATCAGATTGAAAATTATTCTTCAATTTCATGTTTACCATCCATTCCACAGTGCAATCACATGTCAGAGGATTGTCTCTTATATGCAACTCCATTCCACTGTCCCAATTCAAAAGAAATTGAGGCACAGTTGTCAGCTCGTTTTGCCTCAAGAAAAGTTGAGAGAGACTAACTTTCTCGTTAGTTTTCTTCCTGACAAATGCATTGGCATCAATATCAGTTAGCAAGAAATTATAGCTGCAATGAAGCTCTTGCAATTGAATCATGTCACCGAATGCGTATTTTTCGATTCTTGTCAGCATCGGCATTCTATCAAGATGCAAATTCACAAGACGTTTCAATCCGTGGAACGATTCTGGCTCGATGACTTCTATCAAGTTACTGCTCAGGTCCAAAGTCTTCAATTGGTCCAGGACTTGCAAAGCTTCAGTGGGTACATCTGTGAGCTGGTTGTTGGCGAGTTTTAAAACCTTCAGCTTCGGCGTGAAGACGAAAATGTGGTCAGGGAGGACCTTCAGCATAGTAGATTCCAGGTTGAGCGTTTCAAGCATCTGCAGATGCTGGAATTCTTTCGGAGACAGCTCATGCAGTGGGTTCGCTTCGAGAATCAACTCCCGAAGCTCGTTTAAGGTGGCGAGAGTCTCTGGGAATACAGATTCGAGGTCGTTGTAGCTCAAATCCAGGCGTCTCAATCCTCCAAGTCCCTGGAAGACACTTGTCGGCAAATTCCACAAGCGATTGTGGCTCAGGTCTAACCTCTTGAGGTTCTTGAAGGCCAGGAATGCTTTGGAGCTAACGAAATCGATCTTATTGTAAGACAGGTCCAACTCTGATATATCCGGGCCATGGTAGAACGTGTCAGCATCGATGGTCGAAAGGCTGTTTCCCGCAAAACTAGCTATGCGTGCACCTTTGGGAAACGATATCAACGGGGGGAGAACTGTTATGCCCATGTTGCTGCAAACCACGTCCATGTCCTGGGAATTGCAGACGCAGTGCCTCTGTTCCGCTTCCAAGTCCACGGATGTCACCAAAGACATGTTGCAGACATCAGGTGTTATGGTTGTTGGGGTTTCCGTTGCAGTCACATTTTGGCCTGAGCCTGAGACTTTGCTTTGTAGGCTTGTCAAAACAAGAACACTTAATGCTAAAGTGTATGTTCTCGGAAACCGTAAGTTATGCATCGTCTGTAAAACAGAAAAACAGAACTCAGATGACAATTTTATAACCAAAATTATTAAAACCTGTCATCTGAAGTTTATTACTTATTTAAAAATTGTATAATAATTAGTATTGGCACATGATGACGAACAGATTCCACTTCCTTTTGACTTGTGGTTTCTGTCGAAATTTGTTGTGTCATTTCATGTTTGTGTAAAGAAAAACTTTAAATGTGTTATTGTTTTCTTTGATTCAATATACAACATAAAATAAACCGAGTCTAATGTGTGTTTTTTTAAAAAAAGAGAAAAAAATCAGGTTTTGCATTAATTTTTTTAATTACAATATTACATATTTTTCTAGAAAAGTTTTTGTAATAATATTACAAGATACCTTAAAGTTTTATTACAGAAACTGGTAGCCACGAATTTAGAATGTAAAGAAACAACATGTGTAAGTTTATTAAATAAACCAATACATTTCATGCTCTTATGATCCTAAAAATTTAGATTGTTACAAACCCTTCACAGAAAGAATTATTTTTATACATAGGAACTATTATTTTTAATAGCTCCATTTGTCAGATTAATAAAAACATTATAAAAATTCTTCACTTCTTTTTTGCCGTTTAAGTCGTTAATTTATCTGAAAAGTATTAAACTAGAAATATAAGTGGCCAAATATGTGAAAAAACTATTTCCTTTTAAGTGATACACTGTGGTTTTAGGCATTTACACAGACATACTAAACTTTTTTTTGCAAAAATCCCTCAATTTCATATAAATTAAGATTATTAGAAATAATATGAACCCAGTAAATCAACAAATAAAATAATTAAAACTTAATTAGCCTTATTTTCGGTTAAGTTTCATAAATAGGATGTTTCAAATATGTTGTTACTTGTAGCACCGATTGATACTTATAAGTATAAATATTGCAAGAAAAGTAAACCCATTGCTTTATAGGTCTAAATATATTCATATCTGACACACGCACTCTCAGAAATAACACTTTCATTTTTGACGATTCATGAATCCTCAAGCCTCATTTCGTTAATTTTGAGGATTGTTTCGTCAAACTATCCCTTGACCTTTGAGTAAACGCGAATTCTCACTTTTACGATCGTGATTTGACGATTCTGTATCTTGATTTTGAGGAAACTGAATCTGATTGTTGTACTCGCATACTCAAAAATGACGAAATATTTCTGTGGATTAGACGACATTCAAAACCTCATAAAAATGACGATTCTAATTTCCTCACTTTGAGGATACGAAAACTCGGAGCATTTGCCAGTAGCGGAATCGTCAAAATTAAAGAAAATTTCGTCGTTTTTGAGCATTCATTTTTTAGAGTGCGTGGGACACGGTTCAGCAAAACGCTAAGTTTGTTTAATTATGTAATGAACAATAAACATAAGCATAATGGTAAAAAAAAAGAGTACTATTTTATAATATGTTTCATAATTTTTAATAATCTACAAAACGTTTTAGCACAAATGCTGTACCGGGGGTGTTGCACTGCAAGGGATAGTCAACCGTTATATCTACGAAAATTACGTTAACCATTTTTCATGCACATAATAATTGCAATAAATAAGAAAGAGTAGTAAAAATAGAGTTTTTCAAGACTATAACGGTTTACGTCATTTTTGTAGAAATGGTTGCAGAACTTCCCACAGTAAAGTATATTAGGTATTAATGCAAATTAACTAAATTAATTTAATACAAGAAATTAAGTGCATGTAGTTATTCTTGTTTTGTAAATCAAAAATTACGAATGTCAAACTTTTTTTTTAAACTAGGTACACTAAATAAAAAAATCTTTGTTTAATTCATAGTAGTACGTTTAGATTAAACAACTATAAAACCATAGTAAACAATAAAAAATACAAATGAAAGACAAAAAATAATCAACAAAAAATCAACAAAAAATAATTCAACACTTACGGTAATTTTCCTGTAGAACAGTGTAATTTTAAGGCGTTGAAACTTATGTTATTATCATATATTTCTTTGCTAAGTTTTCGACAAGGCTGCGCAGAAATCTGAATCTTACAGCAGGTATGCGTCTAAAAACAAAGTTCAGCCAAGATAAAGGCGTTACTATCAGAAGAAGAGTAGGTAACCGAGCAACAAAAATACATTAACATGTATTCTCTTCATTTTTGCCCTTAAAAACTGATAAGAGCCTTAATAAAATCCTGAAAAGAGAAAGTAGGTGTGGAGTTCTCATTAATTTGTTCCCTTTTTGGCGTTATTTTAACGGTTTTTTCTAACTGTCATTTGGATGCGAGACAGCAACAATGGTACAAGTCTTATGCTTGCTTGACTTATTTTTATGCTCTAAAATAGATGTCACATACTTATACTATCATAAATCTTATTTTTATTTTTATACAATTAGAATTGGTAATTAAGTTAAGTTTGGATTTTTTTACAGTACAAGAACTGTTAAAATAGAATAAAAAGACTTAGAACAGCTCAAACTCAAGCCTACTCAAAAAATAAATACAAAGAAGCTCCCCATGACGTCACGTTGGAGTGTTCATTGCTCCGAAGAAGAATAAACCTTATCTAGTATTTCTACTTATTTATATTCCTTATTTCTAACAAGAAATCTAGCGTAATGTTACGGAAAGTTTCCTTTATCCCTTTATCACTTGAGTATACTACTTTATTATTTGAGTATGCCGGTGATCTTTAGTTAAATCTCGTAGATTCCAACTCAACATTTATTCGTAAGATTTTTAATCTTAAAGCATTAAAAATGGCAAAAATAATTTCTTGATCAGAATATTAGTAAAGATATTTAAATTATAAAAATATCACAATCGAAACTTACTATACGCTAATGTGTTAGCTGCAAAAATAACTTTCTTATTGCTGAAGTAGGATTGGTTATACTTTTGCGCTTACATTGCGTCGTATACATCATATTTGTTCAACGACAGTAGTTGTCTTACTTGGTTGTATGAATAATAGTCCGTTTCAATATTCGACGATAAAACGATAATTTTGGGATTTTTTTTTCTCATATACACTGTATTAATGTGATAATAGATCAAAAGAGTTCCCGACATATTTTTATATCAATCATATTGGCAATTTTTTTATTTTTGAGCATAATCAAACTAAAACTAATGGGGAATAATAGTTATTTAAGCAACTAGTGCCGAAAATAATACTTTATAAAGCTCTTGCATTTTTTCACTCGACCTACGGTCTCGTGAAATAATGACAAGAGCTTAATAAAGTATTATTTGGCACGTGCTTGCTTACAATAGTGATTTTAATGACATCATGTTTCCATGGCGATATTCGAAAATGCAAAGTAGTAAGTGAGTTTCATGACATCATTTAGTTTCCATGGAGATATTCATGACATCATTTAGTTTCCATGGAGATATTCATGACATCTTTTAGTTTCCATGGAGATATTCATGACATCATTTTGTTTTTCTACCAATCAGATACTCTTATTTACTTTACCGCACTAGTGCCGAAAGTACTACTTTCGGCACTGTCTGTGACGTAAGCACGTGAAGTGTCATTTTCGCAACGATTTATGAATGAATATGATGTAAAAAAAGTGAACTTTTCTGCACGTTGTTATATAAATTTTTTTTAAACAGCTCTTTCCGACTTCAACTTTACTACGTAGTGAACCTCAGACAATCGCACGCATCACTTTAATCAAACGCTCTAACTATTTGATATCATATGAAGAGTACACGGGAAGAAGCGATTGATTTATTAGGAGGGCGCCCGCAATTGTCTGCTTGGCGGCATAAAACCGGTTTCTCTCATTCTTCTTCGCTTGGTGATCGCCAAGCGCCTGAATCTTGGTAGCTAGGAACCACAGAGACAGTATTTTAAGTACTACAGTGGCATATCACGTGATCTACAACATTGACTTCATTGGGGCTCTTCTGGGAGCTCCTTCGCATTGGAGGTCACGTGATCTGCTACTCAATTACTTTAACTATGGTATCTATGGTAGGAACTGGTTTCATTACACAAGTTTAGGTGATCACTCGCTATCATCGCCAAAGTGGCCTGCTAAGGAAACTTCTCTGAAAAATCAATCGGTTTTTCCCGTGTACTCTTCATATACAATAAGATTTTTTGTGTACCAAAAGAGCCATCGGATTAACAAGTTACGGATTATAATCCAAATATTGTTTTCTCATTTGCTTCAGTAGAAAAAAAAATAATTAAATCGTTCGCTAAACACCTTTTTGTTACTTCGTTTTTGTTATGATCAGCCGCACTAAGGTTAGTCCTCACAACAAAAAGTATTAAATTAGTTTATAAATTTTGAAATAAATTAAACTAATCTCTATTAATATTTCTTTCTAAAGTTAGTTTTTATCAACTTTTTCTTAATACTATGTGGTTAAATTATTTAATTATAATAATATTCACTCAGTCATCTCCTAAATATATTTGTGCGAAACACTATTTGTTATTATCCAAGCTTTGAAATCTTCCAATAGTTTTACACCCAGAATTTTTCGTATTTTGTGTACCACTCTATCCAGTTGCACCACCTACTTCGTATTTTGTGTACCAGAAGAATGAATTTCAAAATTTTATTATAGATTCCTTTTTTTATATATATTTTACTTAATTTTTAATGAATTTTTAGATCATATTTTCAAAAATAGAGGTTCCTGTGCAAATAACATGACTGTAAAAAAATTATTAAAAAATTTATGCAGAGGCAACAACCGTACATTTTTCTATGTCCACATTTTTTATGTCCTATTTAGATCAAGTTATAACTCTATTTATGATGAAATTCACATTAGTTTAAGGAGTTATTTTAGGAGCATGTTATCAAAAATTCAGGAGATTAAAAAAAAGCAAATTTACTTATTGAAAGAAGAATAAATATTTTTATAACTGGAAAATCAATGCCTTTAATACAAAGCCCCCCCCCCCCCCCCCCCAACCCGTGTTAAACCATGATTCAATATTTTGGGTTATATTCTGAAAGGTAGGGTTCTGAAAGGTATACAGGAATTAAAAAAGACTACCTAACAATGCATTTAGGGTTGCTTTAGTCTTCATTTGTGCTATTGATATCGATGGTGAGGCCGAATCAATGGTTCGACGTAAGACGCGGTAATCTTTCTAATGAAAGCGTGTGGAATGAGTGGTAGAGCTGTTCAATTTTTTGAGTTACATTCTGAAAGGCGCGGAAAGATTATGGAAAAGGTATGGAAATGAGCAAAATATTTTACTCATTTCCGTACCTTTCGAAAGGGTTAATACATGGTGAGGCAAACAAAAGTGGCCCCGGTCTAGGGATAAGAATACGACAGAAATGTTGCCAAGTCCAAAACCAATACAAAAACTGGTTTGCTAACTGAAGCTATTGATCGCTTCAATATTAAGCCCAAACAAACGCTTGGCGACTTATTTGCCGGCAACTACGCTACGGTTTTAGAAGCTAGTTGAAATGAAATATAAACAAGGTTTGTAGAGCTGATTAAGAAAAGTTCCTACTAGTGATTATTTGATTGTTTCGGTAGTTATTTATCCTAGACAATCGGTCCTTTTTGTTTTTGGTAATACAAAACATTCTAAATTGATTGCACGACACAAAATTTGCATTATGGGATGTCTTCATACAGTACGAAGTAAGATCTGAACTTGCCACTATTCTATGAGCAGCTCTACTGTGAAGCTAATCCGATCCAACCAATGCAAAAACAGGCTTCAGGCGGCTTCAATAGTTTTTATCGCCAAGCATTTCAACGTATTCCTATTTCTAAACCGAGGCCACTTTTGTTTGCCTCATCCTGTAGAAAACACACAACACAATTGCATATTTTAAAATAGCCCAATTTATTCAGTTACAATATAATTTCTTTTTATGGTAGAGCGAGGCACCTTCCCTTGGCGCTGGTATCACCCAAAGGATAATTATCACCAGGTTTTGGTATTCTTATGCATGATAAGCGACTAAGGCATCGTCCGTGTATATTCCATGGTCCGCCGCAAACTTCTCCGACGCGCTGTGGAAGACAAAATGCATTTGTATGCTATAGTATGGTGTGGTACAGCTGCGGAAATAAAAAAAGTACCACTAGTGGTTATTTCAGCCATTAGTCACCCTATAGAATCGGACCTTTTTGAGTTAATTGCATGACACAAAATTTGCATAAGGGGTCGTCTTCATATTAAAAATGTCACGAACTTTGAAATTTCCAATAGCAACACCCAATTTTAATAACTTAGAAATGTTAAGCACTCTCGAAAACCCTTAAATCTAAGTTTTTGCTACATTTGAATGAATATTATATGAGTTATTCAATCGAATCCCTTGTGGATCATTTGGGGACAATCTCTAAATGACAAGCAAGCGTGCATGCAAGTCGGCAAATTATGAATAAAATTTTTTAAAAATTGGGATTTCGCTTAAATTTCCTGTCTTCAATTTATTTCTGTAAAAATATTAAGGGGTTTCTATTCATATTTTTTTAAAAAATTAATATAATAATTATTAAAAAATATAAAAATTGTTTTAAATACCCCAATATTGAATGCATTTTGTTTAGGTTATTATAATTTCTTTTCAGTAAAAAATTCGTTTCATTATCTTAATTATTTATAGATAGGAATAGTTTTTTATGCGCAACTCATTTAACATTATGGGACCTAAACTTTGCACGTCTCTAACTTCCCCAATAATGCGTAAAAACTAACAAAATTCGGCATTTAGTATTAACATAGGTCATAGATTTGAAATATGGACTCAAAAAGGGGTGTTACTATTGGAAATTTTAAAGTTAGTAACATTTTTAATATGAAGATAACCCCTTATGCAAATTTTGTGTCATACAATTAACTCAGAATGTTAATTGTTTACAATTTAAAAAAGGTCTGATTCTATAGGGTGACTAACGGCAGAAATAATCACTAGTGGTACTTTTTTTATATTTCCACAGCTGTACATATATATATCCCAGCTTGTGTGCTTGTTCAGAAATCGCTTATAAGCTTTCGTCAAGTGGGACAGACACACAGAAAGAATATTAACAGTCACAAAGAAAGGAATAACACATAGGCAAATAACACCATTTATTGACGGTCACAAACATCCATTTCTGACCGGGATTCGAACTCGACCCTAGCAGCTCCAAAAGCCAGCATCCTAACGATTGCGCCACCGGGGCGGCAAATGCATTTGTAAGTTCGCATTGAAGCCAAATCTATAATAAATGCAACATAAATAAGTGCAGCATTTTTTTAAATCAGCATAATGTTGCATCGTCTGAACAGTAACAAAAAATCTTAATTTTACAGAAAAAAAGATATATCTATATCTACTCCAAAATTTCCGAAAATTTCTAACTCTGCAAAGTCAACAATCGAGTTTTTTTACACTTAGGCCAACGGTAAAGAACACATGCTCTTGATTTACTCTTAGGAGGTTGGCGAGCAATAGCGATCACGGGAAAATAGCGATTGCAGAAAAATACCGTTATTTTCGTTTTTAAAAAAAATTCTGTAAAATTGTTCAGAGTTTTTAAATAAAACCATGTTTTTCTGTTTTTAACCGCGGAAAGAGTACATGACTGCAACAGATTTTCTCCATAAATTATTCGGAATTTTTCTGACATAACAGCTGATACTTTTCGATTAATAGTTATTTAAGCAACTAGTTCCGAAAATGATACTTTATTGAAACAATGAAAAGAGCTTAATAAAGTATTATTTGGAACGTGCTTGCTTACAATATTTTTTATAATAACGAGCAAAAAAGTATTTCTACCAATGAGTGATTTTCATGACATCATTTAGTTTCCATGGAGGTATTCGAAAATGCAAAGCAGGGAAAGAAAAGTTGTAAAATAATTTTCTATATTGAATCAAAATAGTATTTACATTAATTAGGGCTACCGAACATGGGTGAAAATGAATTTGAAATGATGTTCGACCAACTTCCAGATTAAATTGAAAAAGCAACTCAGGAAGCTACGTTGAATCTTCTTCCAGAAAAGTATTGTTTGGAGTGAAATTTGTGTTCTTACTTTTATTTAATTTCATTTAATTTAATAATTTTTGTTATACTTGTAGTTTCCATGGAGATTAGGAAATGCAAAAGTAATGAACCAATAGGAATAAGTGAGTTTCATGACCATTTCGTTTCCACGGAGATATTCATGACATCATTTTGTTTTTCTACCAATCAGATACTCTTATTTACTTTACCGCACTAGTGCCGAAAGTCTAATTTTCGGCAACTGTCTGTGACGTAGGCACGTAAAGTGTCATTTTCGCAACGATTTATGAATGAATATGATATAAAAAAGTGAACTTTTTTGCACGTTGTTATGAAAAAAATACTTTTTTTGCAATGTAGTACACACCAGCACCACACTTACCAGTACCATCTGAATTTAATTCGATTATAGTTTTATATAAACTGGAATTATTTTCATACCCTCAAGCACACAGAACAACATCCACACGTGTCAAGTGTTTTTCCCAATCGACAAGGTGGCTCGGGTTCTTTGCAAGTGCTAGTGTCGCATTCAGGACAATCCAGCCCCATGCAACTACAAGAAGAAAAAAAACATATGCGAATGACATTCTTCAACTGTCCAATTAATTCATCCAAGTATAATAAATATTTTTCAGTTAAAAAGCTCACGTTCCAATATTTCCAATTTTTTAAACCTTTATGTCATATCAAATGTACCGCTACTGGTCAATAATGCCGCATAAAAGAGAACTGCCATCATGCATCTGTTGTCCAGAGGTAAAATGCTCGCCTACCACGCGGGAGTCCCCGTTTCGATTCCCAGGCAGTTCGTGTGGTGTGGTAAAAGGAAATAACAAAACTGAAACTGTTTCTTATTATTTGCCTGGAATCGGGATGAATCTGGAATACTTTCTCTACTATTCCATTTCGATCTTTCTAGAACCTTCTATGTCACTATTAAACCAAAGCCTACCAGTTAGTGGGCTTTTCTTCATTCTGCTGTGTTCTAAATAAACTAGATTGCTTCATTGAAACGTGTATTCATTCCTATCTTCGCGACGAAATTTTTGTCATACACCTTTTAACATACCAAAATCAAATTATGCATTGTACTCATATTTAAAAGAACACCTTTATCTGAAGCCAAATATTTAAAAGGGTGTTGTGTTAGCTTGCAAAAAAATATTTTTGTTATAATCTCAGATAAGGGTTGCAACAACAAAATAGAACCATAAAACCATTAGGAAATTGTTTGTTCTCCATTCAATTTTTTAACGCAATAAAACTTTAAAATATCGATTTATGATGCAAAAATTTAAGCTTTATTTTTTACCATACCCTATAGTTATTTCGTCCCTGTTGATATTGACTGTTCAAGAAACTTGTTTGTTTTGGAAAACTCTAAATAAGTTATTTTCGTAAAAAAAAAATAAGATTTAAAAAAAGGCCGTGTACATATTTTTTAGAACTATATTATAAAAGTTAAACATCAAAATTACAATCAATCTGTAAATGCATTAGCAATATAATACGTACTTTACAATGATGGCTAAGCCAAGTAAGAAAAAGAGTGACGCTTTCATGATACCTATAAAAAAAATCCACTTAAATATATTTTTTAAACACTCAACATGCTATAGTTAACTAACTGAAAGAATATCTTAACAACATTATTCCTTTGATTTCGTTTCAGAGTATATTTATTTCTTATTTGTACAGCTGGGGGAAAAAAACGAATCACCCCTCGTTTCTCGACTGCTATTGATCAAGGAATTTTGTATAAGGTGTCAATTTTCAGGAAATAGCGTGAGGAATTGAGAACTGGCTACAAAATTTTTATAAGGAGTCGTCTGCATATTAAAATGAGTACCAACTTTGAAAATTCCAATGGCAACACCCAATTTTTTTTACATAAAAATGTTGAACACCTTCAAAATACCCCATGTTTTAAAAAGAATTATTTATTTTGCATTAGTTGCCGAGATATAAGTATTCAAAGTTGAACGCCCGTAATGTTAAAAAGTTTCACACATTTTTATTCATACCTCTACGAATAAAATGAATTAAACAAAGATTTTTTTCATTATATACTTCTTAAATTTCCAAAAACAAATCACACATGTTTTTTCATCAATTTTTCATTTTAAATAATTTTTTATTTAAATTAAAATAAGAAAAAATAAAACATGAATAGCAACCCCAATTTTTTTTTTTTTTTTACATAAATCGATAAAGTAGATCATGTAGTACCAAAATCCCGAATTTTATAAATCAATAACAATTATTTGCCGAGTTATTGTAAAAAACTGAAAAAGACAAATTTTAGGGACCGGATAAAAATTACTTGGCAAGTTTGATCCTAAATTGCATAATCGTTTGGTGATTAAAAAGCGTTTGTTGGTAAATTTTTATTCAAATTATTGATTTCTGTCAAATGTCTGAAAATCTTTTCTTATTTCAAGTGCATACAATGTATTTTGTTTGTAGAATTAACATTAAATTATATCGGTTACTATGTTTTTAATGTTATTTCCAATACAATTTCAAAAAGTGTGTTTAATTTTAACAATTAAATACCCTAGAATATTATTGGAATTCGGTTTTTAATACATTTGATTGCTGCCACATTAATTATTTAGAATGATTAGTGCCTACTGCGTTGGTTAAAGATCATTACCAAATCATTTTGAGTAATTTTATTTTGCTTTCCTTAAATATCGTGTTAAGGTCGTAACCCTCATTTTGCAATACGTGGTTTACCAATAAAAAACTAAACTCCTCGGCGCAACAGCCCATTAGTAGGCCAGGGCCTTCCGTGCCTATTTCAGCTTTCGTGACCTAGGGCTCTGGGGTGCCAAGGCATATGATCCGGTAATGTTTAAAGCCTCACGCGGGACCCCAACTTTAGTTTCCCAAGCATGCTTGGTCCCAATTTATCGACCCACTTAAGGGAGAAAGGATGGGTCAATCTCGCCCAATCCGGGGATTCGCTCCCGGACCTGTGGCGTGGCAATGCGAAATAAGCACTACCACTAAGCCACTGGGTCTATATTACCGATAGAGTGCGACGAATTTTAAACGAACTTTTTGCAACAATGTGAATGAAACAAATATTTGCATAAAAAGTTAAAAACATAAATGTAATAATCATGTTTGTCAATCTGATTGTGACTAAAAGCATTTGAATATCTGTTCTTTATAAATAACCGTATACGCGACTTAATTTAAAATTAAAACTTTTCATCCTCTAGCCTTTATTTTATTTCTGAATTCTAAAATCCAAAATTAAAAAAAAAAAAAAACATTCGAAAAATCCCAATATTAGTGAAGAAAGTTAAATTCAAGCACCCGTTGGCTAGATTATGCAAACCCTTTTTTATCTTGTTGTTTTGAAGACACAACAAAAATATTACCTTTTTTTCATTTAGGAGATTTGCCCCTAAACGAGTTCAAAATTAAGACTTTAATATCTCAGCAAATAATGCAAAACAAATAATTATTTTTTATACATGGGGTATTTTAAAGGTGCTGAACATTTTTGTGTAAAAAAAATTGTGTGTTGCCATTGGAATTTTCAAAGTTGCTACTCATTTTAATATGTAGAAGACCCCTTATACAATTTTTGTTTCCAGTTCTCAATTCCTCCTCAAGGATCCTGTTCCAAGTACATTTTTGTAACAGGATCTGTCACTAGCCTGTTTGCACACAACATTTGTGTTCAACAGGAAAAAAAGGAGCCAAACACAATATTAATTATATATTAAACATTTACACGCTAAATTTGGCTAGTTTCATTTATTTTATTTTGAAAATTAAATATAATTTCTTATCATTTGATAAATTAATTTATTTTTCGAAGAAAAAATATGTTCTATTCCTCGCTTTTAAAAAGAAGCAACACATTTCATATCAACACACAAACAATGAATCTCTTGGTAAAATATGTTTGACGTCATGTGTCAAACTGATTTATGTCGCAAAAGTAAAAAAAAATTAAGAGAAATCAAGTTTCTTGAGCAACAGTTATGACATAGACAAAGGAACTATAGACCAGTAAGTCAATCTGACACCTAGGGCACCGATAGTTTCCTTTGGTACTAATACTATATTAATGATTGATTTGTTGATTGGTTTAATTGAAATTAAAATATGAATAAATATATTTATTTAATAAAATTTAAACCGATAAAGTTTTATAAATAGCAGAAATAATAACAATTTTATTCTTGAACGAATCAATTCAACGCTAATCATTTATTTGTTGCTTGGTATATTCGGAATTTCTCACCCTAAAAATTTCGAAATTTTTAGGATGTGAAATTCCGAATATATCAAAAGGAAGTCTGGCAACAGAGAGTAAATTTCGGTTACCATGACGATAAAATTGAAAAATACATTTTAGAATAATGTAATGTACTTTCCTGTTTTGTCGCCTACAATTATTTTCTTCTAATTTTTATTCAAATAGTAAACTTCGAAGAATTTTCAGCAACCATGAGAATAAATGATAGTAAGTGTATTTCATGTAAATAATAATGCGAATTCTTAATCTTTTTGGGTTTTTTAAATGAATGTTCTGAACGATAGTAAAAAGTTCTCATGTTTTTATGAAAATCTAAAGTAATTCATATATTTTAAAGAGATAATTCAGTGTTTTGCTTAACTTATATAATAGTTTTACTATTGTTTCTAAAGTTATAAATCTTTAAAAGATCTTGCTGCTTGCATTACCAATATATTTTACAAAAAGGAACAATCTAAGTCCCACTAGTTGCTGTCTTAAACAATAATTTTATTATGTAAAGAATCTCTATTCATTCATTTTTATTTTATCATTTAGAATTGGTTAAAGAAATGATAGGAATTAGTTCTACATGAAGAAATGCTTTTCCGTGCTTCTGCTTCATACTTATAGGATATTGCAGCCTCTTCACAGAAACCGATAAATTTACCGGCATAAATCTTAATGGCATGCATAAGATACATGGTGGCGTTCTAAATAAAAATTTTTACGCAATCTAATGTTTTTATTATCTAGCTAAATTGAAATAATAAGTGTGCTAAACAATTGCAGTTTTTCCTGTGATTTTTAATAAAATATTTAAGGTTATGTGTTGCTTGTTTGTCAGGTACATGTTTAAAGATTGCTTGATAAGAATAAAAAATAATATTGTAAAGGATTATAATAAAAAAAAGAAATATTTTGATATTTATGCATTTAAGTTTTATTCTTGTATTCTGTTTACTATATTTAAATAACAATCAATGTTGTAATAAGTAATTTCGCGAGCTATTTATTGTTAAATGTCTTGCATAATTTTAATTTATATTTTAACACCACATTTAATGTAAATGAAAATTGCCTAATAATATTGAGAAATATTGTCTTTCGAAAAGAGATTTCATTAAAAATAAACAAACTAGGTAAAATTTGCTTCCTACTGCCTGTTCATACCGATCTTTAACACTGCCAAAAAATAGTTACTGTCTAATAAATCGAAATATTATTTAATTCATTAAATTAATGTGGGAATGGACCAATAGATGGCGCCACCACACAGACACGTTTCTTGGAAGTGGCGTGATGAGTTACGTAACAGAGCTGCGGTCCTGTTGCAAGTGTGAAAAGGACGCTTTGGAACTTTCCCCAGAATGAATATGGCCTGCGGGTCTACTGTTGTGTAAAGATGCCGCGGCATCTCGTATAGTTTTTCGTCTTTTAAGAAAGTTAAATCTTAGAATAAAGTTAAAAGTTTAAAGCCAAGCTGTTTATCCTTGTCTAACCATCTCTATATGGGGACTTGGCCGTGATAAATTCAAAAAAATTTTCTTTCTACGATATGAAAAGTAAATTTGAATTACCGAGCACGAATCGCATCTACGGGGCTCACAGAACTGCCCTTGTAGACTGAAACTTGTGGACGTTTGATGTGTTAGCTATGTTGGTGATTTAAAAAAGAAAAGTCAATCATGATTTTCGTGGTCAGCGGTGATGTTTACGCAGCGAGCAGTTGCGAGTGGTGCTATTTACGCGAAATGGTAGCGTGAATTGGACAACACGACGATAGTGTGATCAGTGACAATGTAAATGAACTGTGGACTTTCAAAACTTCCTAAACACCATATAGTGCACAAAAAACTGGATTACAAGGTAGTAAAAGAAAAAGAAAAAATCGTCAGTACGTCGGCGGTGAGTACAGTTTTGATTCCTACTAACAAAATGGCGTTCCTCTCTAAGACTCGAAAGGTGGATTTACTGAAACTATCCGAGGAATTGAATTTAACTGTGCCGGAGGGAGCAAAAATTTCCCAATTAATTGACATAATCACAAACGATACAAATTACGTCGAGGAAACAACTAAAAATTTATTGGCTAATATTGAGGCGGAGCGACGTGAAAGTTTGCAAAAAGAAGCTGAGGAGGCCAGTAGGAAATTCGAAATCGAGAAATTGAAAGCCGAAGCTTTAGTAAAAAACAGCTCGTCGGCTGAACAGGAACGAAACCCGCAAAAATGTAGTATTATAAATTTGATAAAGCCATTTGACTCAAAGAGTGATATTGGCATATATTTGAATTTATTTGAACGGCAAGCTATAAGGGCTGGTGTACCTATTGAAAATTATGTATCGCACCTATTAACTTTGTTGCCTTTAGACATAGTAAATTTAATTGCCCGTGAACCGGATGAGATTGCTAATGAATACGAACATATAAAAAGAATATTATTGAAGCGCTTTAACCTCTCCGCGGAACAGTTTCGTATCAACTTTTCATTTCTCAAAAAAGAAGCTAATTCGAGTTGGCGTGATTTCGCATTCGAACTAACAAGCCACTTAGAAGGATGGACGACTGGACTCGACATAAAAACGTTCGAACAGTTAAAAGAGTTGTTAGTAATTGACCAAGTGCGTCGAAAATTACCGAAAGAGACTCGTGAACATTTTTTGGATCAGTTGCCAAAGTTCAAAAGTATACAAGAATTAACTGCACTGAAAAAAAAATTCGCCCCTGTCACCTAGAAAATAGTCAGTTTATCTAGAAAATATCGCCATATATGCTCCCTAGAAATTCTAGATCCCAGAAGAAGAGAGTTCTAGTTGAGAATCTGACTGAGGCGCCCAGAATTTTCTGGTTCCCTGAATTAGAAGAATAGAGACGTGGATTATAATTCCAAGTTCAAGAATCAGAAGTTATAGTTCCCTGCTACTGAAAGATCAGATCTCGGTACTAGAATTCCTAGATGCTTCAACTAGAATACTTGTCTTCTTTAACCAGAATATAATGAGTCGCAACTCATAATTTCTGAGTATCTCTAACAGCATTCTTGGTTTCAAGAACTAGAATTTCCAGATATCTTGACTCGGATATTTAGTAGGGTTTGCCGAAAAAAGCTTTATTTTATTTCGCATCGCTATAGTGCGGAAAAGTTGACATTGGTAAAGACATGAAAAATGCACTAAATTTTTTTTTATTAATATATCTTCCGTTCGCCCAATGCCATAAAAGTTGGATTTAATCATTTTAAGCAGATAAATTATTTGAGTTGTGTTGCTATTTATGAATAACTACTGTTGTTGTTGTTTCTAATGCCGCTCGGTAACCGAGCCCGTGTAGAGGACTACCCGATTTAAGGCGAAGAGGGCGGCTTCCGTTTTTATTGAGCGCCACAAGGGAGGAAGTCCGACTTTTGCCCGTCAGCAGACACATCCGTTTTACAGGAAGATCCCTTTCACACATCCATTCTCACTCACATATCGGAATTTTGATCCAGATCAAAGGCCGATAACCCCCTGATCTGGCACCCTAGAGGTATTAATTTGGTATGGGAACATGGAGGATTTTGTGACCACGACATATTTAACGTGCCCCAGCCACCATTAGTCAACACGGCGGTCTTTAGCCGCGTACAAGCGCCGACCCAGCGACCATCAGAATTGCGAGCGCCGCCGAGGACAGAACCCACAACCCTTCCGATACGAGCACGACGCTTCACACGACTGAGCTACCGCGGCTCTCGAATAACTACTAAAAGTAGTAAGTACTAAAAGTAACTACTACGTACTTTTTGTAGTTAATTCATGATATCGGAACACAACTATAAACATCTATCGGGAATAAAAAAAATTCGCTTTTTTTTTTACTTGTTTTGATGGCATTGCGAGAACGGAACACAAAGTAATAAAATAATAATAATTAGTAAATTTTTCACGTCTTTACCAATGGCAACTTTTCCGCACTATAGCGATCTGAAATAAAATAAAAAGTTTTTTTCGGTCCACCCTAATATTTAGTCTCCTGAAACAGAACAGAATTATTTGCTACTTATGCAACATGTCTCAAAGAACTGATTAAAATAATGGAATTAAAAATGTAAAAATTATATTTGGCAAAACTAGTTTTGTTTAAACACATTTTTCAATCGAAAAAATAAACATGTTTAAAAATGTTTTTTTTTTTTAAAATTACAAATAATTTTTAAAATACTTGAATAAACACAAATATAATACAATTTAATTTTTCAGATTTACATTTATTGAAAGAAAGCAATTATTAAAATACATGCCTTATCAATATTCTATTACACTTTTCTTATTACACAAGGTTTTTTTTTTCTTTTCCCCTTCAAACTTTGTTAGTTTCAAAATTTTTAACACCTTATTTTTAGAAACAGAGATATTTACAGTTTCACAACTTTTAAGAGTATTTAGCTTTCTTTTCTTTAACAAATCATTCTTATAAGTTTTGGTTTTGTTACACAAAGCATCATTTTTGGAAGTAAAGAAAATTATTCTTTTTATCCGCTAGAGGGCTAAGATCACTAGAATTTCAGAAAATTCTAGTTTCTTCCGTATATAATTTCTAGATTTCTCGTCTATGAGACATGAGGTCGCACCCATTTGAAATTATCTGTAAATAATTGAGTGCTCTAGAGGATAGTCTCACAAGCGATAATTCTCGAGCATGATAGATAGTGTAGAAATCAAGCAATAATTTCTCGTTACACGAACGATTCATTCTCGTGTGGTAACTAGAATAGCACGGACTAGAAATTCTCGATCATTTCGGTTAGACAGGTTATGTGTGTCACCTGCACGCATTATTTTGGGCTCCATTCTTCTAATTTTGGGACTCAGAAAATGGCTACCTATTCATTCTAGATAAGAACGGTATATATTTTTTTTTCCGTGTGACGTATTAGATGACTATGATAGTCTTCGATCGAGATCAAACTTTCATAGAACGAACGTACACGATAAGAATTCGAAATTTACCGGTTATGTAGGGCAGGAAAAGCCTTTTAGAGGAATCGCCAATGCTACTAACCCCAATATACATAAAAATGATTTTTATGAAAGAGTGTTAATAATAAAAATTTTGATATGAATGATAAGCATGCTGAAAAAAATCGTAGATATAATAAAAATGGTGTATATTCAGGTGTAAGAAAATTTGATAATGAAAATGACAGTATTATTTGTTTCATATGTAACAATAAAGGGCATAAATCGTTCCAATGCCCAAATAGAGTACCAAAGCATATAAATAATGTGGGTAGCACAAATACTGAGTTGGATGGTAACATTTTAACATACGTTGAAATAATGGGAAAACAAGTACAAGTAGTGGTAGATACAGCAGCATGTCTTAATATTTGTAGTTATAATGTGTATTAAGTGTTGGGTGAACCAAGGCTAGAAAAAGATACCACTACAGTAACGGGGGTTGGTAACATAATAATAGAGCCAATTGGATATTTTGCTTGTAATATAACACTAGATACGTATAAAATTCATTCTAAAATATATGTAGTAGAGGTATTGGAGTCTAACTTTATATTGGGAAATGAAGTCTTAAATAAATTCAACTTTACTATAAACGAAAGTGGTTTACATATTTTGGGTATGAGAAATGCAAAAACTGTGTCATATTTCCAAATAACGTCACAAAAAGCAACACAATTGTTCTGTGATCCGACTATAAACCAAAATACACAAGGACGTAATTACAAGTGCCATTACTTTACTGTGAACAGACCGACAAACCAAAACAAAGCCGAATCCAATCGTGCAGGCGAAACTGAAAGAAAAGAATGGGTGTTGAATGGAATCCAAGATTCGCAGAAAAAACAAGATACAGGTTTAAGCACAACAGACAAGCGGCAATGGCCTATCCTTCCTTCCTTCATGAAAAACAAGAACATGAGTTCGTCGTCAGAAATCAATCAAGTTGTTCCTCTTTCATTTGGGAAGTGTACACAGGCTACTTCACTTGGTGATCACGCGGACAGCACTACCGCCAGAACCTACGAAATCGAGAAGAGAGACCAAAATATCATCAACTTGAATAACGATAGCCAAGATCTGTCACTTGCAAACCTACCTAGCTTTGAAGAACATGGACCAGACATCGGACTAATAGAAAATGTTGCAATAAAACAAGAGCTTATGAAATTAATCAAAGGCTATAAACCAAACAAGATTAAAGACACAAATTTGTCCATGTGAACATAATATTATCAGACGAAGTACCAATATTTGTTCGAAGTCGTCGATTGTCGCAAGTAGAAGAGAAAATTGTTGATGAGCAAATACAAAAATGGCTAAAGGATGGAATAATTAAGGAAAGCGACTCTGAATATGCATGTCCGATAGTGTTAACACGCAAACGGTCAAATGAATATCGTATATGTTTAGATTTCCGCCAGTTGAATAAGAAAATAGTTAAAGTTGGTTACCCATTACCATTAATCGAAGATGTAATTGATAAACTTCAGGGTGCGAAAGTATTTTCGTCGTTGGACTTAAAGAATGGCTTCTTTCACGTGAAAATAGACCCGAAGAGTTCCAAGTATACTGCCTTCAATACGCCTACTGGACATTACGAATTTTTGAGAGTTCCGTTTGGACTGTGTATTTCAAGTGCTGTTTTTCAACGATATATAAACACTGTTTTCAAGGACTTACTACGCGATGGAACTTTGCTGATCTACGTGGACGATTTAATCGTGCCATCACAGACTGAAGAAGAAGGCCTGGAGAAATTGAAGAGAGTCTTTCAAGTAGCATCGGAGTATGGGTTAGAAATCAACCTAAAGAAGTGTCAATTTCTCAAGCATCGAATCGAATTTCTGGGATATATAATAGAAAATGGAACTTTGCAGCCTTCGCCATCAAAGACTCTAGCTCTACAAAACTTCCCTGAGTTGAAAACGCCTAAGATAACACAATCATTTTTGGGACTTGCAGGATACTTCAGGAAATTCATCAAGGACTATGCCACAATCGCTCGTCCATTAAGTGATCTACTGCGAGACGGCGTCAAATTCCATTTTGGAGTGGAACAAAAGGAAGCCTTCAATAAACTCAAGAAAGCTTTGTCCCAAAGCCCAGTTCTACACATCTTCAAGCCCGGTCAAGATTTGGAACTACATACAGACGCGAGCAGCCAGGGATTTGGTGCTGTTCTGTTACAGAAAGCGGAAGACAACTCGTTACATCCCATCCATTACATGAGTAAAAAGACAAGCCCACAACAAGAAAAGTATGGAAGTTACGAATTGGAAGTACTAGCTATCGTTGAGGCCGTGAAAAAATTTCGAAATTATCTAGTCGCCTCAAAATTCAAAATTGCTACTGATTGCGCTGCATTTCAAAAGACACTTAGCAAGAAAGACTTAACACCGAAGATAGCACGATGGGCATTGATGTTGGAAGAATTTGAATATGAAGTCGTACATCGGGCGGGAAAGAAAATGCAACATGTCGACGCTTTAAGGGGGGATCATAGTTAGCGACAGCAAAAATGACCAATTCTTAGTATTGATTTCGAAAGGCTCTAAATCATTTAAAAATTATGGTACAATAAAAAAAATTGTACCAAATTATAAATTGTACTTTTATTATTATATTTACACCTAAGAATCTTATTTTAAAAAATTATTATTTTTGAAAAAAGACATATTTTGAAACATACAATTACGAATTTTCAAAAATACAAGTATTTTTTCGGTACACTTTTCTCCAAATCTATTAAGTATTTCTTAATAATTTCTTTTGTGTGTTATAAAACCATTTTAGATCTAATTAAGTCACCTATTTTTTTGCCTAAAATAATTTTTAAATTTTATTTTAAAAACATTATATTCTGAATTCATAAAAATTCTGATTTTCAACGAAGAAAAGTGTAAAATAATAAAATATTTTTTTTAATTTGTAAGACTAAATTAGGTGACTTAAATAGATCTAAAATGGTTTTATAACACACAAAAAAAATTATTAAAAAATATTCAATAGATTTGGAGAAAAGTGTACCTAAGTGTTGAAAATTATAGTTTTGAGAAAAACGTGAAAAACAAATACAGTCGATCCCGTTAACACAAACTCGAAATGACCACCGAAACATTTCTTGTTAACCGAATTTCATGTAAATCGTCAGGAATTTTTTTTTACATTAAGCCAGTGAATAGTTTTCAAATATCAACACAAAAAAATCATGTTTTATAATGTAATAAATAAATGATACAAGCATACAATTAGTAATTCAAAAGAGGCGTGGCACATTTGTTTATTTTTATAATTTTAATTTTTTATAAGAAATAATTAGCCGATCGATACAAAATTGGTCTTATTCGATAGATTGGACTTCCATCTATCAGAAAATACTGGTTTCAAAAATTCGATTTTTTGGTTTTTGCTAACTATGATCCCCCCTTAAGCAGAAACACGCAGTTTTGATCATAACACGTTCTACTGCTGAAATAACGAGTAAAATTAGAGCTGCACAAGAACAAGACGAACACATACAGGTAGTGAAAAGTTTGACAGAACGAAGCGAGGACAACCAACATTTAGTAAAGCAAGGTATTTTGTACAGATGTGAAAATGGAGATGAACTACTGGTAGTGCCTCAGAACATGCAAGCGGAAATCATCAAAGAAATGCACAACAAAGGACATTTCGCATCTGCAAAGACAGAAGATCTTTTGAAAAGAGAATTTTACTTTCCTCAGATGAGAAAACAAGTTGAAAACGTCATCCAGAATTGTGTCCATTGCATCCTATACAACAAGAAGAGAGGAAAAGCAGACGGATTTTTGAACCCTATCCCTAAAGGAAACGTTCCTTTGAATACTTATCATTGTGATTTTATTGGACCCCTCCCATCTACGAACAAGAACTATCAACACATTTTCACAGTCATTGATGCGTTTACAAAATTTACCTGGTTGTATCCAGTTAAATCCACTTCAGCTAAAGAAGCTATAGATAAACTTTGTGTTCAACAGACAACATTTGGAAACCCTTCACGTATCATCTCCGATAGGGGATCAGCTTTTACATCAAATGAGTTCAAGGAGTATTGCCAAAATCAGAACATCGAGCACGTGTTGATTACAACTGGAGTTCCAAGAGGAAATGGACAAATCGAAAGACTGCATGGAATACTTATTCCCGTTCTATCCAAGTTGTCTATCGATGAACCTTCAAAGTGGTTCAAACATGTGTCTTCAGTCCAGCGAATTATAAACAGCACAACGTCCAGAAGCACGAAATTTACTCCTTTTGAACTGTTAACCGGAATAACGATGAAAAACAAAGAGGATCTTCAAATCAAGACACTCCTAGAAGATGAACACATCAACAACCAAAATGAAGAGAGAGAAAGGATGAGAAGAGTTGTAGTTGTAATTGGGCGTATCTGTATAGCAGATTTCTCAAAAAGTGTGTGAGCCTTTCTGTATAGTTGATTTCTCAAAAAGTGTATGAGCGTTTCTGTATCACTAAACTGGACAAAAACTTTTTTACTATAATTGATCGCTTCTGTGTCACTAAAATGGACAAAACCTGTGTACGGAATGGTATCAGGGGGCCGGGAGTGATCACTTCGGATTTCTCAAACAAGTGTATTTCGCCCCGAAAATATTTTTGTCACAAAGTTTTACAGAAAATGGTTTTTATGAACCAAAGACCTCACTATATTTGAACAACGCAAGCGAAAATTTATGAAAACATAGTGCAAAAAGGTTAAAAAATTTTGTATAGAAAAGATATTTTGTACAAAAATCCTTTTCCGACGCTATTTTTTCCGTTACACATCTTAAAATTATTTTGTTAAATTTAAAGTCCCAATTCTTTCATGTTTATGAACCAAATTTCACGGTGTTTAATTTTTTTTTCGAGAAACTAAGATTTGTTCGAACATTTTCATCCTTCGATCACAGAACAAATCAACGAATATTTAGTCTGGTACCTGAAAATATTTTGGTCTCAAACATTTTTTTCTGAGACTTTAAATTCAACCAAAAAAGGCTAGAGAAATATATTTCACTGTTATTTCGAAAAATTTTTCAAACATTTGGTAAACAAACATTTTTAACAGAAGTCTTTTCTGAAAAAATATATTTGAACAAAGCAAAACAATTTCAAGAAAACCCATTTTTTCCACCAAGCGATATTTATTAAAACATTTTCGAGAAAATATCATGTATTGTATTTAAAAATGTGAAAGATATTTTTTAATCAAATACATTTTTAAAAAACTAAAGCTATTTAAAGAGGCTTTCTCTTAAATAGGAAAGCTATTTGCAAAGTCAGATATTTTGTAGAACAACCCTTTTTAACTAAAGTTTTCTGGCGCAAAATATATTTTTTCGTTCCACTAAGAAGTGTAGTTAAATATAACAAGACCGTAGTACGGAACGAGCAAAAAATGCGAGAACAGCACTGCGAAAAGATAAACGGATTTCCCTTCTCAATTTCGAGGTTTTACTGTTTCTATTATAAATATACTGTAGAAATATACTGTATATAATGCATCTAGAATTAAAAGTCGATTAATAAAAATTAAGTACAAAGTCAGTTGTTTTAAGTTTTTAAAGATTATATTAAAAGTACTGAAATCTAACACGCAAGAAACTCAAACCAATATTTAAAATCGTTTTTAGAAACATCCTCTTTCTGCACACAAAAAACTTTTTAAAATGAAACAAATTCTACTTAAAACTACATCTGTTTTACGAAACCCCCCCCCCCCCCCCCCAAAAAAAAATAGACAGCTATAACTTCAAAACCGCTTTTGTTCGAAACGCACACCAAATACTTACAAATGCGGTATCACGCACCGACCTTGAGTAAATGTTTTCCATGACACGAATTCTAGTTATGGAGGAATGAGTAGTCATTCCCACTATTGAGCGGAGTGAAGATAACTGTAAGGTATATCTTGGAAGCTAAATAAAGGGAATGATGGTCATACCGAGCATTTTTGACGAAATAGTATTTTTTAGGAAAGTGACTTTGGAGGATTTAAAAAAATATGCTCCTGCCATACTATTTTTTTAACTTCACTTCAAATATTTAATCAAAGTCACTTATATTTTTCCTTAGCTGGAATGTGTTCAATTAATAAAGTAGGTCTTCCCATTAAGAATCTTAAAGCAGAGAAGCAGTACATGTAAGGTTAGTTATATTATTGTGTTTATATATTACACATAAAGTAACTTTTTAGTAATAAAATTCATGACAAATATCATTAAATGTAAAATGAATATTTTGATAATAATTATGGAAAACTATTTATGCCATTAAAATATGGAAAGAAGAAATGAGAGATAATTGGAAACAAATCCCCGGTAATATAGACTAGATATCAGTTGATTTCAAGTTTGATTTACAAATAAATGAGTAAAGATGTTAAAATTTACAGAAAACTCACACAAAAGCCCGTCTGAAATAAAATTTATTGAATTCCGAAAAACATAATTATGTTTTAAAGTAATAAGCAACATTGAAATCCAATTTAATGCAATTTTAGTTTAAATATTATTTTTCTAGAAGGAACAATTTCTTTGAATAAAACTAAACATTTCAGATGGTTCAACATTAGAATATTTTTTTTATCTAGAAATAGATTCCCCCAAAGGGGTTAGAAAATTCTGTGCAACCAGCAAATATTTAGTCAGCCGCCTGAAAATAATTTTGCCCGCTTTCAAAAAGGTAGAGAACAATATTTTTTGCAAAGTGTTCTTTCGAAAAATACTTCCTTCGGTGATCTTAGAAAAGATCCCACCCGCCGTTCCTTTTAAAACGTGACCGCTAAAGATTAATTTTTTCTAACGAAGAATATTTACTTTCGCCAACTTCTGGTTTTATATTCGGGCCAAGGAAATTTCTTCGTTTTTCTAAAAAACTATGCAGTCGTCTTTGTCAATTTTTAAACTAAGTGCGTTGGGATTTCTTCTTCGGCTCGTTTTGCGTAACCGTTTTTTCACGAGAAGGATAATTTTCACTGTGATTTGTGTGGTAAAAAAAGGATACACTCTCTTCACAAAATAATATTTCGATTTTTTTCTCACTTTAAGCATTATTTTAATTTGAATATAATGCTTTTGTGAGAATAATCCAAATATATAGATAAGGCACCTGGATTCGCAACTTTTTAAAAAGGTTAGTTCTGTTATTTGTTAGTAGTTTTATAATAGTTAGTTCTAATATCGAAAGATTCTATTTAACATTTAATAAAAAAATAATGTAGATTTTTTTTTTAAAAGTCTTTACCTTGCTAGGAATTATACGTACTTTTTCAACTTCAGATGAGCTTACATGTGCTTTGAATCCAGTCAAAATGTGAAACGCAGTCATTTTTTACACATTCCCCATCGAGACTGAATTAATAGCACTTTTTTGTAACAACTGCGCTAAAAAATCAAGATTTTTAAGTTTTTTTTTACTCGACATAACCATATGTAAGCAAGTTATTTATCAAACTTTATAATATAATTTTTTTATATTTTAAGCTTTTTTCAACATTGAAATCCGTTTTCAGATATTTTTAATTATGAAATCTTTTTATTAATACTGTTTTCGGCGTGCAAAACTCAATTAAGCTTATATTTTGGGTTTTCCTTTTTAGCTAGAGATATATATTTTAATTTAATGACATTTTGCGTTGCGACTTTCAATAAAGCTTACTTTTAGAAATTTTGTAGCTTACCGTCAAAGCGGGTAACTTAGACCGCGGAGGTTAACTTTGGCCACACGTCGGAAAAAGATTTGTTTCTCTCTTAATTTCTCTTCATAAAATGTTCCATCTTAAATTGTTTGACATTTTTGGAAAAGCGGTAATATATCCTTTCTTTCATGTAAAAAGAAATTCTCATTCTCAATACTACAATTGCTGTTTTCATTCTTACGAGCATAAAATGACAAAAATCTATCTCTTCCAACTTTTGTCTGGAGCACTTAAAAAAATATTGAAAATATTTAAATAAAACACTCTATTCCTTTTTTTATGGGAAAGATTATTACACCATTTGTTTTATTCTAAATTGAATACTTTTTTTGCCAATGAATGCGGTGAATGTAAATATTTATTTATGGAACTTTGCACTTTAAAAAAATGTATGTAAAAGTGTATTCTGTTTAACTGTTTTTGAAAAATTCTTACTTTATGATTACTCATTTTTTAGATATTTTTTTAAGAATCAAACGATTTTAAACATTAAAAAGATAAAGATAGAATGCAAGAAGCGTATACCACTCAAAATCGTAATTGTCGAAAAATAAGCATTTTCAGATTCCTAATTATGAATATATATTATTTTCCCCCTTTTATAATAAAATCGTTTGCTTTTTATAAATATATTTGTTATTACATCTTGCTTCAAAAAGTTATTTTTCCCATATTAAAATAGAAGTTTATGTTTCGTTTAAGCGACAAACAATACTAGTATTCATTGTGTAATGCCATTACACGATGCACTGCAATGTAAATGTTAAATTATATACCATTTTAATAACTATATATCTTATAACTTTGTTATTTCAAGTTAAAAGTTTTAATATTGTTTTTTATTCGTAAATACTGCTTTTAAGGAGTGTATGTTTTATGTATGTTTCTTATGTATTTCATGGGTGGCCAAAGTTACCCGCCCGGCTAATAACAGTGTTCTAATTTTATAAACTAATACCAATTTTTTATTAATTTTTAAAATTTAACAAAAATGCTTGAAAATTATTCCTAAAAGTACAAAACCTAGAATGCATTATGATTTTAAAGTGTTTAAATCTTTTTTTGTAGTTAAAATTACTTCTTTTGTAAAAAAAACTATGATTTTGGCCGAGTTACCCGCATGGACGGTACTAAAAGATATAATCGTCACTGGTTAATAGTCTTTTTTGCAGGCAAGTATTAATTTGCTGTACCTGCTAAAATAGATGCACGTTGCATGTCTAAAATCATAGTGTCCACAACTTAAACATCCGTTTGCAATATGTATTTTTATTGAAAACTGCATGAAGAGTTTGGAGTTAAAAGTGTTTGAAATAAAACATTTTTTTATAATATTCGAAACTCAAACTATCTTCTCGATTTTTTAAAAAAAAAATGCTTTTTCGAAAAGATTTATGCATTTGTTAAAAAGTAATCACTATATCATCTTTTAAAAAAAAAAAAAAACTTTAGGGTACCACTTAAAAATTGATGTTTATTGGCTCAACCGATGTTTAAAAAATTAATTACGCTTAAAAAAACTTTATGCATTCAAAATATTTCACTTTAGAAATCATTTTTGTAAAATTTTATAAATTGGTGTTAGTTTTTAAAATGAAGACATCGTTAACTCCATGCATAAGAAACATTCTTGAAGCCAGAATTAAATATTGAAGAGTTAAAACATAAAAATAACAAAGTTATCAGTTTCATGATTATTTAAAAAATGGTATTGCTGTGCATCGAGATACCAATACCGGTATTGATCGTCGCTTAAAATAATATTGGAAGCAAATCTTTTACAAAACGATTGATAATAAAGGGAAAAACTTCGTAACATTCATACAGAATTAAATAGTAATTTTAAATAAAAAATATTCATTTTAAACAACTTAGTCCATATAACACTTTTAATATTTTGAAACATGTAGTTCTTTTAAAAATACGTGAGTGTTTTAAATTTAATTGATGAAATAAAAACATTTTTATAATCTTCGAAATTCAATCTTTCTAAAATAGATTTTTTTAATGCCTATGGGTGTTTTTTTTCACTGTGTCTTCGTATTCAACGCTATACACTTTACATTTCAGTGCAACAAGTTTATTAATGGTGTGCATGATTTATTTTTCAGATAACCGAGTCTACCTTGATTTTGGCTATTGTAGGGTATATGGTTGGTGGGGGAATTACTAAGGTCCACTACGTCTGAGAAATATTTTTTTGCTTGAAAAAAAATTTAAGAAAACGGTTTTAGCGAGTACAGAATATTCGTTTGTTGGAAAGTCCTCTGCCCAGCATTTTGTCAGTTAACTCTCAACCAATTAAAAGATCCATAAGAAATTTTTTTAGAAACATTTTTACAAACTTTTAATGACAATAGTACAATATTTTTTTCATTTCAAATGAATCAACGATAAAAACTTATATTTTATAAACTTGTGTTTTGAAATTCAATCAACGATAGAAAATGCATTTTATATTCTGCAAATTTCAAATATATTTCCAAACATAAATTGAAGACAAGCTTTGTTACGACACTTTGAAAATAGCTTAAATTCGTGATTTTAAAAGTTAATATAAAAATATTATATAGAAACGGCGAAATTATCTTTTTAAAATCTTTCGAAAAAATTAAAGAATGAAAAGTTATCGAAGTTGTCTTAAAGAATTGAAGTTCGAAGTATGGCATGAATATATAATTTTTTTTCCCACAAAATAATGATTTAAAATAAAATACACTATGAAAGTTGTTTGCTGTTAATGTTTTTTGAAGCATAAGAATTTTAAAAAATATTAAACGTTTGTAATGAATGCATGCTAAGTAGTTTTGTAGCTCTATCAAAGGTATTTTAAAAAGAACTAGTTGCTTCAAAATATTAAATATGTTACATGAACTATTTTTTCCCAGAAAATAAAGATTTAAAATGATTGTTTAAATATTACTTTATAATTGTGTAAGAATGCTATGAAGTTTTTTCCCTTTATTATCAATCGTTTTGTAAAAGATTTACTTCCAATATTATTTTAATCGACAATCAATACCGGTATTGGTATCTCGATGCACAGCAATACCATTTTTAAATAATCATGAAACTGATAACTTTGTTATGTTTAAACACTTTACTATTAAATTCTGCCTTTACGAATTAACGCGTCTTTGAATTTTATCCAATTTTGTAATTCATTAGATTTAACAAACATGATTCCTAAAACAGCAATACTTTAGATTAATACTTAGCAAAGTTTGAAAATCTTACCAGATATGGCGAAGGGGCAACAGCACAGGCACAAAATGAAATCGAAAAAGCAATGGCGATATATATGTGGGAGAATTCACCTTGGGAAAAGTCATGGACCCTTATTTCCCATGACATTGAAATATTCACGAAAGCGATTGCACGTTGAACCGAACTGCTGGAGGGTCCTTGAAGTGACGCCCCCGGCGCGTAAAAACCCATTACATATTTTTCGTTACAGGTGTAATTCGGGCAGGACTGAGCTTGTTAAAATAATCATTTTTCGTAAAGTATTATAGAATAAGTGTTTACGATAGTTCCTTCTTCATATTATATGAAATAATTCAGTAAAGTATAAATTGTCGATTTTTATTTGAAAATAGATGTATGGCTGCATATAGATTGTATATTAAGGAAAACAAACATGAAATGCATTTTGTCAAGTTTTTAAAATCCGCTAAACTATTTATTCAGTAATATACTTTTGTGAGATGTTCCAAATATTTTTTTATGTGAGAACATTATAGCTTTTTTTAAAAGTTTTAGCATTTTTAAAAAAATTAATTGTTAAAGAAAGCTTTCCAAAAATATTCAATGTACTTTGAATTCATTTTAATCCGAAAGATGATGTCCTTAAAAAAATACTTCAAACAAATTTATTTAACGATTATTAAAATCTTGGTCCTGGCATCCCCATTTTTTAAACCTCCCACAAACGCGTTAATTAGCTCCGAAATTGACCTGGTCCGATAAAAGAAGATCCAATTATCACTTTTCAGCCTTTGAATACAGGTCAATAAAATATTAGAGTTCTTTAAAAAAAAAATGTTCAACTTTTAAAAAGTTCTTTAAGCAGTTAATTTTGAAATAATAGCAATGATAAAATAATATGTTAACTACAAATAAGTGATACGGTCTTTCTTGGTGCACAAAAAACGTGTATTTTTGGAATTGAAGGCGTGTCCCTACTTTTTAGCATATATTTGTATGAAAATTATGCTTAGATTAAGAATATACGTGTAGGATTTTGCCTGGTCTTAAGAGGTTATGTCTGCGAAAGAAGATTAATTTTGGCTTGAATAAATGTGTTGAAACTGCATGCTACAAATCGTCTCCCCATTCGGAATGTCGGGACACGGTCTGTTCACACATGAGGAGTAGGGAAGCTAAATACAGGGAATGATGACCACCCCGGAAAATTGACTTTTAGGAGGACTGAAAAAAATATACTGCAGTTATAATTTTACATTGATGTACTATCATACACTTGAAAACACAAGCTAAATATTTATTTTAGAGAGTTTTTAGTGTTGTTTAAATTCGTCTTTAAACTTTACATCAAAAATGTATAATTAAAGTGGGTGACTGAACAAATGTTATACTTCCAACTTTTTACGTAGAGCGGAAGCTTATCTCAGAAATTAAGCAATCATACGGTGTTTGTTTCAAACTTTTCATACTTTCTAACTATTACTTCGATGTGTTAAAACTTTCGCAAATTATTTTGTATTTTTTTGACATAAGAGCATATTCCCTCTGATTGATAAGAGTATTAGCTGAAAGTGTAAACTGCATCGTATATTTTTTAAAGAATATTTTTCTGCAGTCCTGAAGAAACTTAATTGTTTAAGAAAACTTAACAAGTTTTTAAATTCACATCCGAATATTTTTTTAAAAAGATGATGTCCTTAAAAAATAACTTCAAACAAATTTTAGCTAACGATTATTAAATATACGAAAGAAGATTAATTTTGGCTTAAATAAAATTTGTTGAAGTGGATGCTACAATTTTGAATTCAGCATTTCTTTCCGTTTTCAGCAATACCTTTAAAACCAAAAAGTGCTACTGTGCCCACCGCTTGCAATTTTTTTCGAAAACCTTATTATGACGAAAAAGGGATACTAGACATCTTACGTCAGTTAGATTATTATGTTTTACACATAAAAATTACTAAAAGTTAAATAATTATCATTAAATTTTTAATTACTGCTAATAATGATAAGGCAAATAATTTTTTGATAATAACTAATGAAATTATTTTTACTATTAAAATATGGGAAGAATAAATTAGCGTTAAATACAAGTTCTTTTTATAAGGATGTTCCCTGCTTTTAATTATAGATGTTTGAGAAGGGTAAAAAAAACTTATCATTTTTACTGTCATATCATTTTCATAGATTAATACACTTTAAAGTATGTTGCTTAAAAGAAGCATACACGCAAAATGAAAACGCAAGTTCTATAAACTTGCAAAAAAGATGTTATTTTTAAGAGCTTGCTATTTTTTTCGTCAGCTTCTAAAGTGAGAATTCCATTTTGTTTAAAAAAACTCACGAAACAATATTTTGAACAAAACTTCTTTATTATTCAAATAATTTACGTACAAAGAACTTCATTTTAAACAGTTTTTGGCGAGAAACCAAATCTTGATTCGCTTGTAAATTCGGTTAAATTCCCCTTCTGGCACATCATCATAACTCGACAATCGGTGATTTTCATGAAATGCTTGAGCACGAAATTCGCGGATAATTCTGATTGATATTTAAAAATTTCGTTCCAGTCGACTTTGCGTTCCAAATGTTCTATGGTGGCCTCCGACATAGTTTGATATCGTGAAATCAAGAGCATAGGCAGCTTTTCCGAATGATCAATTATGAATTGATCGCTTAAATTCTGGTGCTCGGAGATATATTCCAACTTCAATTTCTTGAAATGCAGCTCAATAAACTTTTCGGACAGCTTTTGGCGCCTCGATACCTGCTCCCAGTCGACAAAAGATTCATGTTCGGTGATAAAGGATTCGGATAAAACTTGATATGCGGAAATATTCGGCCAGTCCACTTCGTTTTTAAATTCGTCGATAAACGCCTCCGATAACTTCTGATATTTCGAAATGGCCGTCCAGTCGATCCGATTACCGAAACTACGGATCAAACCTTCCGAAAGTCCAGGACGTCGGAAAATTTCGTCCCAATTAACTTCATCCATTATTTGACTGTAAATGTTGAAAAACTTTCACGGGCTTTTATACCTGTTTAAATGTTTTTTTTTTTTTTTTTTTGAAAATGAGCACATGTTAAAACATGTCCTGAAAAATGGGCGAGACGCTCTTTTGTCTAGTGGAATTTATCGTTATTAAGAAAACAGTCCCAAACTGTCTTTTTTTATTAGTTTGATTAAAAAATCGAGGATCTTCTAGAGCAAAAACATTGATTTACAAACAATAAAATTTATTTTAAAATAATAATCTATGTTTCACTGGATTAACTCACAAAGAGAGCTAAATTAACCTGGGGTACCAACTGTGCTTGGGAACTCATTCGAGTTTAACACATAGTACAGTGTTAGAATAGCTCCCTCTAAATTTCCCTTTTTTAGCATAATAAAAAGCTTACTAAAGGACTAATTGGGTGAAGTGTAAAAATGGTTACCGAGCATGCTTGGGAGGTTTTAACCGCTCTTTTGCGTAAGCTGGTCGAAATCTCAGAGCTCAAGCTTGACTGAAAATGTTTCATTGGCCGTAGAGTGTGACCAATCAGAAATTTAGCTTCCTATGCTGTAATTATCTACGACTAAAAAACGCATTTTCGATACACAATTCTCTTACTATTCACAGTTGCCTTATGCCCAAAAGTAACATATTATACTTTATTCTGTTAAAGTAGAACATCACTGTTTTTTCCGAGCTTTCCATTTTAGTTACTAATAACCCTCCCATAGATGACAGTACTAAAATTAAAGAGTGAAATTAGTTTTTTGGCAGTATTCAATAATATTAATACAACACATAATTTGTTTTGAAAGATAATTTTAGTTCAAGAGGGTTATTATCAAAAATAGAATATTGTAAACCCGAAAAAATCAGCTCACGAAAAAAGATTTTTGCACAAAATATGCTGAACATACAACTCGATAAGTATAGCACACCTTCACTAAAAGTCAGCAATCACTAAGAATTCCATTACATTGTCACTGTACCATTATTTAGTCAAAATACCACTTTTTATTAGGAACAGTAAATCCTTCGCTCATGGAATGTAATAAAATGGAATTACAGCGAGAGCCGTACCAGATATTATTCAGAGATGATTGGTCGATGCGTCAGACTTACTTTCAGCGTTTCTGATTGGCTGAAACGTGTACCAACACGATTGCAGGAAAATATTTTTTTAAATGCTAGTTAAACAGGTTATTTTTGCTTTCGAAAGGCTCAGTTTCTTGTCAAAGCCAGCATGAGTACGACGCAAACTTTCGCTGATACCTTGCGGGTCCTAAAATGGATTGATAACGGGATGCTACCAGATAACGCCATTCATATTGGAAATGGGTTGATCGCGATTGTGTGCTTCGAGAACTTCAAAGTGAATATTCATTTGTGTGAATTCGTGAGAACACTTAGGGGGGAGTTTGTGCCATCACCCAATACCATCGTACTAAGCCCCTTTCTCTTTGAAAGCCTTTGCTCCTCTTTTGAAGATCCCAGCTTTATTGATCTGCCATCATCCTTTGAGACTGTTTTCTTGTTAGAAAGGGAACTATTCTTGGCTACAGTTGAATTTAACAACGAAATGTGCATGACTTTTCAAAAATGCGTCTTGAACCCGGATTTATCCCGGACATTCAAGCAAGGTACTCTTACAATTTCTGAATATGAATGGAGACGTTTGAAATATATGCATCACCGCATTACACGAGTAGTTAAACACTTCTTGCTGAAACAAGAGTTGAAATATTGGATTTTGTTGGAAGCTCAAAAACAATCTACAGAAAATTACAATGAAACTCAGGTTGACGCAGAAAAGATACTCCTTGTTTCTCTCTGTGAATTTTTGAAAATTCATCTCGAAAAAGCAATGGATATGGTTTTCAAATGCGATGGTTGCAAAAGGAATTATTCTTATCATCAGTGCCTCGCCATGGATGATGAAGAAAAGCTCGATAAATACTTCGATGTTGCACTGAGCACATTTAATATGAAATATATCGCCATTGACTTTGTGCAGGAGAACAAGAAACATCTAAGTTTTATCACTGAAGACTTTTTGGACGGACTTGATGAAACTTACATTACTGACTTTGTACGTAAATTATATTAATCGAAGTGTTGTATATCTTGTAAGATATTCTGTTTATAAATGAGAATTTTTTAAGGTGTATTTTTGTCATTATTTACAGATGTTTTGATTAGATATAATTTTTTAAGATATGCTTTGACTGTTAGGGGAAACCTCAAAGTGATTGTAAATATTGGTTTGAGTTTCTTGCGTGGTAGATTTCAGTAGCAGTACTTTTAATATGATCTTTAAAAACTTCTTGCCTAATACGTTTATTTTACAGTAATAAGTCGGAAATGAGAATCAATAATTTCAATAATGTGTACAAGAATGAAAATAAAATTTTGGTTAATTGATTATTATGTACATTTAAGTTTCATTTGAAGACCGTATTTACGCTTTCGATTAAAACTTCCTTTTTAAATAGATCTCTAGTTATAACTTAAAAAGTTTTACATATACTTTTTTTGAAGCTTTAAACTTTCAAATATAACGTTTGATGATATTAAACTAGCTCTTTAGCTTCGATGAACATTTATTTTGCATTTTAAAATAATATCCAATGCGAGAATAATTCGAATAGTCATTTTAAACTTTTGGGCTGGACATGTTCTACGCTCTGAACGGATGAGAAAGTTTGGGACAAATATTATTTTTCGGGTTAATAGATGAGTATTATATCTGTTTATAAATGAGATTTTTTAAGGTGTATTTTTGTCATTATTTACAGATGTTTTGATTAGACATAAATTTTTAAGATATGCTTTGGCCTGTTTGTGGGATTAAAAATATTATTTTCCTTTCGCGGATAAATTTACACGCAGTGAAATTTGGTTCATGGATGAGTTGGGTATTTAAAGTAATGTTTTCCAAATATATAAAATTTCGTTTCTATAGTTTTGCGAAAAGATCTTTTTTCAGAAAGAAGTTTTTCTTTAATATGTATTGCGGAAAAATAAATGTTTCCAAAAGTATCCAGATAATATATATTCCAAAAAGTATTTGTTTCAAAATGTTTGAAAAAATGTTCGAAATAACAGTACTCTATAATTCTCTAGCTTTTTTGGTTGAATTTAAAATCCCAGACAAAAAATCTTGTTAGGTTTTTTTCTTAAAGAAATAGGTGCATTTCTCCAGCGGATCGCGAAAAATCATTCTTAGAAAAGTTTTCGGATTCAATTTTTGATTCCGAATCAATTCGAAAAAATCTTATTTTCTCGAAAAAAATTTGGTTCCATGGGACTACTTAGATTTTAACAAAATATTTTTGAGGAACGGATTGTTGTACACAATATCTTTTCTATACCATATTCTTTTGACCTTTTTGCACTAGAATTTTTTTTTTCATAATTATTCTTGCGTTGTTCAACTATAGTGAGATCATTTGAAAAAAATATTTGGTTCCTAAAAACCATTTTCTGTAAAATGTCTATACAGATGAAAACGTTTGAGAAAAAAATATTTTCGGGTACCAGACTAAATATTCGTTGATTTGTTCTGTGATCGAAGGATGAAAATGTTCGAACAAATCTTAGTTTCTCGAAAAAAAAATTAAACACCGTGAAATTTGGTTCATAAACATGGAAGAATTGGGACTTTAAATTTAACAAAATAATTTTAAGATGTGTAACGGAAAAAATAGCGTCGGAAAAGGATTTTTGTACAAAATATCTTTTCTATACAAAATTTTTAACCTTTTTGCACTATGTTTTCATAAATTTTCGCTTGCGTTGTTCAAATATAGTGAGGTCTTTGGTTCATAAAAACCATTTTCTGTAAAACTTTGTGACAAAAATATTTTCGGGGCGAAATACACTTGTTTGAGAAATCCGAAGTGATCACTCCCGGCCCCCTGATACCATTCCGTACACAGGTTTTGTCCATTTTAGTGACACAGAAGCGATCAATTATAGTAAAAAAGTTTTTGTCCAGTTTAGTGATACAGAAACGCTCATACACTTTTTGAGAAATCAACTATACAGAAAGGCTCACACACTTTTTGAGAAATCTGCTATACAGATTAGGGTGGGCCGAAAAAAACTTTTTATTTTATTTCGGATCGCTATAGTGCGGAAAAGTTGCCATTGGTAAAGACATGAAAAATGCACTAATTTTTATTTTTTTATGACTATATCTTCCGTTCGCGCAATGCCATCAAAGTTGGCAAAAATTGTCAAAAACCGTAATTTTTCATAATTTTTTTTAAACCCGATATATGATTTTAATTGCTTTCCTATATCATGTTGTATGATTAAAATTTACAAAAAGTTAAAACTTTGAAATTTAGCAAAAAATACGAATTTTCCTAATTTTATACTACGTTGAGTGGTCGGAAGATCTGACACAAATGTATAATAACTAATTATACAATATATTATAGCATTTATTATTAATAAGTGCATTAGTATTTGGATTTTACATACTTTTAGTAGTTAATTCATGTTATAGGAACGTAATTAAAAACATCTGCCTTTTTTTTAAAAAAATTATAAAAAATTACGGTTTTTAAAATTTTTTTCGCCAACTTTGAAGGCATTGCGCGAACGGAAGATATGGTAATAAAAAAATAATAATTAGTGCATTTTTCATGTCTTTACCAATGGCAACTTTTCCGCACTATAGCGATATGAAATAAAATAAAAAGTTTTTTTCGGCCCACCCTAATACAGATACGCCCAATTACAACTACTACTAGAGGAGGCAAGGGTAAACATCCTACGCATGCAGGAGGAGAATCGACAACAGTATAACCGTAAACGGAAGAATCCCCGGACATTTCAACTCAACGAACTGGTAGCAATCCAACGAACGCAGTCTGGACCTGGTTTGAAATTGAGACCTAAATTTTTTGGTCCATATAGAGTAACAGCAGTTAAACCAAATGAGCGCTATGGGGTTGAGAAAGTCGGTCAGCATGAAGGGCCGAACGTGACCACAACCTCAGCTGACTTCATGAAAGCATGGGTCTAGACTAGATAGTCCAACAGTTAAAAAAAAAAACTTTTGTTTGTTCTTTTGCTGTTTTTTGTTTTTATTTTTTAGATATTTGACGAGCACTGGAGATCCATCGAGGGCGATGAACGTCAAGGATGCCCGAGTGTGGGAATGGACCAATAGATGGCGCCACCACACAGACACGTTTCTTGGAAGTGGCGTGATGTGTTACGTAACAGAGCTGCGGTCCTGTTGCAAGTGTGAAAAGGACGCTTTGGAACTTTCCCCAGAATGAATATGGCCTGCGGGTCTACTGTTGTGTAAAGATGCCGCGGCATCTCGTATAGTTTTTCGTCTTTTAAGAAAGTTAAATCTTAGAATAAAGTTAAAAGTTTAAAGCCAAGCTGTTTATCCTTGTCTAACCATCTCTATATTAAACAGAGATAAATTTAACTACAACTTCAACCATTTTAATTACAATAAAATTATAAACAAAACGCATGGTTGCGCTATCGTCAAAAATAGTTTCTGTTCGTCACTTGACCAGAATTTTAAATTACGAAGTGTAGGTGACTGTGTTAAAGCTCCTAAAGGGGGCTAGAAAAAAGCATCCCAACCAATACCTTAGTTCCAAAGGAAACTATCGAGGGCGCTAGTTTCTATGTCAATTTCAATATAGAAATTCTCCAATGCTAATCCAATCAGAGATACAGATCTAAAGTACTTAATCTATGAGTTATGAAAGGCAATGGGCATTTAATTCTAATAAAAACAGCTTATTATATTGCTTCTTTATGTCGCTGTTCAAATGAGGATTGTTATTATTATTATTATTTTGATAATTAAAGTGCTTCTAATTAACAATTCGATTTTTTTTCCGAGATTTCAATGTCTTCACATTTCGTTGCGCTGAAATCCAACAATGTTTTTACTTTCGTATTGATATCAACTGAAGAAATTAAATACAAAAAATATTTAGAATTGAAAATGATTATTTTTTTGTTGCCATTGATGCTTTCAAAAGCTAAATTCATTATTTAAAAAATAATTGGCATGTTTCACATTACGTAATTTCTTCCAGCCTCCCTTCCAGAATTTTATTGAGTGTTTAGGTGATGATTTCATTGATGGTATTGTTGACTGCGTCAAAGCATAATTAAGCTATTGCTTCAAATTATAACTTTGATTGTAGTTTAAGGCTATCGCACTAGAGCTGCATTATAATGTTTTATGTTTCCATTTTTTCGCCAAATACGGAGCCAAACTGACCAAGTTGTTTCCTAAAACGGCCAAATGAACAAAATGTGTGTGTGTTTTTAAATAATGAGCTGGTTGGTTGCTCCAACGTAATCGCTCTAGAGTTGTATAATGGATGTGTTTGTAGCTACATCTATTTTCTCGTCAAATAGTTTATTAAGCTCGACAAATTATTACCAAAAACACTCCAAACGAGCTAAATGTTTTATGTATTTATGGGGGAAATTACGATGACATTTATGCGCGCATTTTATAGGATATTTTTTAATTTAGAATTGTGAGGTAAAATATAATGTGACGGGATTTTATATTTTAGAACGGATGGGAACAATAAAATAAGCTTATTATCCCATAGCAGTTAAATGGTACACATACTTGGTTCAATTTTATGTTGTTTTTTTTAGAACGTGCGAAGAAAGTATTTTTTTTTTCAACAATCAAGTTAAGTATTTTTGCAGATGACTTAAAAGTGACGAGTACAGTAAATTCTGTTGAGCAAATTGAGCAATTGCAAAGTGATCTAACGAAAATTACTGAGTGGGCTGCAAGGTGGGGCATGTCGTTCAGTGTGAATAAATGCCAAACCTTGCATTTGGGAAAGAACAATGTTAATTATTCTTATGTTTTACAGGGAGAAAGTATTCAAGACAGTGAGTTTGTTAAAGATTTAGGAGTTTTTGTGAGCAATGATTTTAAAATGAGTAAACAATGTGTTGAAGCAAGTAAGAAGGCCAATCGAATGTTAGGATATATTAGAAAAAGTATCACTTCTAAATCTAAAGAGATAATTTTGCCATTGTATAGGGGATTGGTAAGGCCACATCTGGAGTATGCTGTTCAGTTTTGGTCCCCCTTTCTCAGAAAAGATATTGAAATGCTTGAAAAGGTTCAACATAGGGCTACAAAAATGATTAAGGGTTTATCGGGTATTGATTATGTTAATAGATTAAGATCGTTAAACATGTATTCCCTGGAAAATAGGAGAACAAGGGGTGATTTAATTCAGTTGTTCAAGTTCATTAAACAGGGAGACATGGAGGGCTTAGGTTTTACCTTAAATAGCCGGACCAGAGGGCATGGTCAGAAGTTGAATAAATCATGCTTTAGAAGGGAGATTAGAAAACATTATTTTTACAATAGAGTCGTCAATGAGTGGAATGCTTTACCAGATTATGTTGTGTATTCGAAGAGAGTGGAAGATTTTAAGAAGAATCTCGATAACTATTGGAAACTGGTAAGGAATTAGATTTATTTTGGACCAACCTTGCTGGGCCTCTGGCCTGTTGTTGGTCGACAATTTTTGTATTTGTATAAAGGTTATTTCTATTAACATAATAAGTAAGAAGATATCAGAAATTAACAAATGAATTTTTCAAAAATAAATATAAAACCTCATAAAGTCCCAAGAAATAAAAATTTAGTCTAAGTTGTTATTTAGCAATTGTCGCCAAAAACAAATTGTCGTTACACAACAATTTTCAGTGCTCTTGTGGGATAATGTTAAAACTAGCAACTTTTGGTCAGGAATTATAATGTGTGTTAGTATCTTTTACACTTTTAACCCTGTAATGCATGAATTTGTTTTTCCGAAATAATATATTTGTATCCTTAATACTCATGCATTATGTGACAAATACTGAAAAAAATTAACTGCATTAGAATTTAAATAATTTAATTTTTTTTTAATTTTCCATATGGCAAAAACCAACTACAAAATTCCAATTTTGATTCGAATGATTAAAAAACCACTAAATATATTAAATGTATTATAATATTAATTGTACTACTAAACATTGTAACCGTGTTGCAGGTACTACGAACGATTGTTTACTAAATTTGAAGTGTGCCACTTTAAAAAAAAACCACTTTATTGGAATAAGCAATCTCCAAAACATGCAAAAAAATATCACAAAATCTAAATTATCTTCGATCCCACCGAATTGTTTCTTAACCTTATGTTGCATATTAAGAAAATGAAGTAAAAATCCAAAAATAATTCAGAAAAAAAATATTTCATAAAAAGAATCAAACTTACCGTTTGTGATGATTCTGTAACGATGAATTTCATAATGCGAAGCTCTTGTTGATAAAAGAGTTAAATTGGTCTTATCAAATCAGAAATTCATGGGAGAGAGCATATTAAATAAACAATTAAACATACACGTGTCTATACCCATTAGACGTATAATACAAGTCTATTCAAACAATTAGCTCAAAATTTGAAATAAAAAAACTGCAACCAATTACATTTTTCTCTTCTATCGATATTTTTTTAATATTTTTTCCTCGTGAACAATAAGCAAATGCCGCGCTAGCTGGAAGGTAACAACTGTTCAAGAAACACACTATACTACAACTACTCTTCTACTATTACTACTACTTGTGCATATTAAGTACGCAACTACGCAGCGGAATATCAAATCGTTATAATAAATCGAATTTATGGAATGATTTGGAAAATTTCTATGCAAATCGTACTTTTTAAAATCGTATTTTTTTTTAAATATTGACAAATGAAACAAGTTGATACCTTTTAATAATAAATTAGTTGCAGCAACTTCAATTACCTAACAAAAGTGAAATAAGTTCTTTATTGTAAAAATAGTATAGTTACTTTATTCAAAAAAGTCTTCTAGTTTGCAAAAATATCTCGTCCATGCTAATATATTACCAACTTTAGGAACATTTTTCTCAGGAGCTATATATGAAATGAGATATCATTATGAATTATTTTATAATTTCATTTGTTCCTTACATTTTGCTTTTTGATTTTAACTGATGATATTTTACAGTAAAAAAAATATGTTTACAGTGAATTTTTATAAATATGTATTCAAAAAACAAAAAAAAAATCCGATTTAAAGTTATATAACTTTGTTTTGACAGAGATATTCAAAAAATTATTTAAAAATTATTTCCTCAGTTTAAATCAAAGAGCTATTAATGGGGAAGAAACATTAAAACAAAACATGTTGATATCTTATAAAGTTCCAGAGAGAAAAAATCCTAACTGTTGAAAAACCTTATATTTCAGGAAACGCAAAAGAAAATTAAGGTATTGGTAAGAACTGATCCCAACAAAAACATCTCTGTAAAAGAGGGCCAAGTTCTTACAAAAAAAACAGGTCTGGCCTACAAAAGAAGTGAAATCAACAAAAAGACCAAGTTCAATGGAATTTGCTGAGTTAAAGTTCTAGAAAAAATTAAGCCTGGACAACCAAAGATTTGAAAACAAAAAAGGATCGATTTCAATAGAAGTTGATGAGGTTTTAAGCCCCAAAACATTTTGTTTTAAGATGCAGCTTAGGTCTAACACGTTCTTACCAGCTGTTTGTGTAACTTGGCCAATACGCATTGTGAATATGGAGTTGAACCCTTTGTTTGTTGGGTTCATTTAGTTGTTTGCAACTGTTGAAGTGTTTTAATAAGATAATCGTTCTATTTCTTTGAAAAATAGTCAGATTTTCGATATTTTTAGTCATGATCTGAGCAGACATACAATTTAAGAGAATTTATCAGCCAAATTTATTTTGATTCTGACTCACCAGGTGGCATTACAAAATTTCGCCAAATGATACGTCTGGCGATTTAAAAAAGGGGATACGTTTCTCTTTCTGGGGTGTGGTGCACGCGGCAAGATTTCATCACAAGATAAGGAGGATTCGATTGTAATCAAGGGTTGACTAACGAATACTGGTTCCGGTACACGTACACTTTTGATAGCCGGAACGATTTTCTGGAAATTTATTATTTGTGTTGCTTGGTTATTTCTCTTTCATTTAATTTTTTTATTTGTAATAAATTATATTTATTTTGTAAATCTTACGATCTTTCAGGAAACAATTTCTTTTCTGGTTTGCACCGTACTAATATATTATCTTTCTATTTAAAATTATCGAGATGTGATACCGCTACGAATACTCTAAAGTCATTCCTGTAAACTTCGGAATACTAACTAAGCTTCGGCACATAAACAGTTTTGTTTTTAAGGGGTCATAGGAGTCTTAAAAATGTGCAAAGAGGGTACTACAAAGCATAGTTTGATCATTTATGTAACTTTTTATCTACTCAACATATAAGTAAATTTTTTATATGAAATTCTATAAAATTTACTTATTATAAAACAAATTTTAAAATTAATGAAACTTTAGCCAAATCTAAAATAAATGATAACAAACATAAAACTATTTGAACACATTGGGATTAGGCTTGCACGCCAAATTTTGAGGTCAAAATTGAAGAAATGACCAAGAAAATGACTTTATATTGTACAAATATGTACTACAATCAAAGACTTATACCTAAATTCTGAGCTCAATTTTAATTAGAAATTATTTTAAGAGCTTTTTTTCTAAAACAAATTACAAACGTTTTAGAAAAAAAGCTCTTAAAATAATTTCGAATGAAAATTGAGCTTAAAATTAGGTGTAAGTCTTTGTTTGTACATATTTGTACAATATAAAGTCATTATCTTGGTCATTTCTTCAAATTTGACCTCAAAATTTCGCGTGCAAGCCTAATCCCAAAGTGTTCCAATAGTTTTATGTTTGTTATCATTTATTTTAGTTTTGGCTGAAGTTTCTTAAATTTTTAAAAAAATTTTATAATAAGTAAATCTTATAGAATTGCATATAAAAAAATTATACTTTTATATTGAGTAGTTAAAAAATTACATGAAAGATCAAACTATGCTTTGTAGTACCTTCTTTCCACATTTTTAAGACTCTTATGACCCCTTAAATCTAGTTCCGTACTTTAATTGCTGGCGTAGCAATCTTTATGTTTGTTAAAACTAATGGCATACTAATGCAAAAGTAGAAACTCCAATGTATAATGAATCTGTCGTATTAGCAGTTTTAAAGGCAATAATAAGGTCAGCAAGATACAAACAAACGCGGGTTTATGGTCTCCAAAAACATGTGCAGGAACCTTTTGTATTGCTAGTGACAGTTTGTCAATTTGTTCATTCGGTTGCTCTTGTAAATTAGACACTGAGTCTCTTTATTACAAGCCTTACTCCCGCCACTAATCTGTACATTCGTTCTGAAAGAAGCTTTCTACATTGCACACCTTTGGAGCCGGGAAATCTTGACGTGTTTTTTGCAAACTTTTCAATTCCTCTAAAATAGCGTCGGACTGCGTGATTGGCACATTAAACTTTCAGTACTCTGCCACCAAACGACACATGTTCTTGAATATTGCTCGAGAAGTTCTAAAAGATTTAAAAAGCCTACATGTGCAGTTACTTAAATACTAGAATGAAATTCTCGTCGAAAGGCAAGGGTATTATAATAACATTAACTGCCACTTATAACCACTTCCGCATAAGATTTATAACTTTAGAACAAATATAGACTAACCCAGCATTCAGTTACAATTTGAATCTTCAATTCTAAAAATTGGCTACTATAACTACTATTTTCCTTTAGCAAATTAAATAAATAATCTTTATAGTTTGCTAAATTTATTTGCAGCTTGAAGAATATTTAAGTAAAATTGAATGAGTCAAATCCTGTAGCATCCTTTCCGTGATCTTTGGCAATGCTTTGAAAATCTCACCTTAAATTACACGAGATTCTTATAATTAAATAACAATCAATAACTATAATATTTGAAAAAACCTGATATTTCCAGAACATTTAGCGATGATAATCATGAAAAAACTCCAAATTCCACTGATAATTAAAGGAATGTAACTGTAAATTAATATACCAATTAGCTCTTTAAGCAAAAAAAAGTAACACTCTGAATCACTTTCTTAGTAAACAAATATAATAAACATTAAAAAAAATCACATTGCGGTATATTTTTTAAAACGCCATTCCAAATCGATTTGCAAAGAAAAAATTAATAATCCTTAACATTTCAATTAAGGTTTTTCGTGATATTGCTGATGTCGACCGAAGTAAGGACAGGACGGGACACTTTGGGAAGACTACCATGTCAATACCTTCTTTTCTATTAAAAAAAATGTTTCGAATTTAAAAAAGATTATAAAATATTCTAAAAATAACTTCAGGGCTTCATCCTCATTGACTATACATCCCAGGACCCCTCCCTAAAGATCTTTAAATAAACGTTTATTTTTCTCCTTTCAATAAACCCACAGACTACGGCCGTCATTTTAGAAATGGTATACCAAAGGTCACCAAGTGATTCGATTGAATAACTCGTCAAATACTCAGCCAAATGTAACAAAAACTAAGATTTAAGGGTTTATGAGGATTCTTAATCTTTCTAAATTATTAAAATTGGGTGCTGCCATTGGAAATTTGAAAGTTAATAGCATTTTTAATATGAAGACGGCCCTTTATGCATTTTTTTTGTCCTGCAATTAACTCATGATGTTATATAAACACAAGGTCAAAAAGGTCCGATTCTATAGGATGACTAGCGTTCGAAATAATCACTAGTGGGTACTTTTTCCACAGCTGTATCTATCAAAATCGCTTATAGTATCCAACCTACACTACAACTAAAGTAATCTAGTTTAAAAGTCGCGCGCGAAATTCTTTGACTGGATTTATAACGAGCTCCGCCCACTTTTCCATGTGGTTTAGGTTTACAGTTTGAACTATTTAGATATTGGCGTTTTTTTCATTCTATGATTTGGCGACATTTATTTTTGTGTGTCATCAAATTTTAAAATCATAGATTCTCGTTTGCTATGAACGTTTTTGTCATAAAAAGTACTTGAAATGTAAAAGCATCATTTAAATTATGTATTAACATACAAAGATAATGCATGAGTGAATTATTTACATTAATAAAAAAATCTTTTTAATCAATTAAGCCAAGTTGTCCTATAGATGTCGCCACGATTCTCAAAATGAAGCTTTTAAAAAAAATAATAATTGAAAAACTGATTGATATGGTTCCTTCAAATCTTTTTTAAATTGTCTTTCATCCCTATTTGCGTATCTGGTGCAAACAGATCATACGTTTAAAAAATACTTTACAAGAAACTGTGATTTGAAAAATAAAGCATTACGTGTATAGGACTGACAGTCCCTCTTAATTCGAAATATTAGATACTGCCACGGTGAATATTATTTTTTTAGACTTAAGATCCGATATTTTTTCTGCATCTTAGCAGGCATGCGCACCCGATTCCCGTCCGCCATGAGGCTGGTTGCGTGGATAGTTTTTTTTTTTTTGATTAAAAGAGAGGTTTCGCCTTCCAAATAGCCCTATTCATCTCTCCCCGGGGTTTTCACCCTATCTGGGACTTACCTTTTGGGTGGACTCTTACGGCTCCGGTGAACATATGTTGCGTACGTCCCCGTCGAACAATAACTGCAATCTGTAAATAAATGTAGCATGTCATTAGTAACCCTGAAAAAAAAATACTTGTCACAGACAAGAACAAGGCAGTGCTCCATATATTATATAGTAGTAAGGCATAGCGGTTTTACTACAAGATTCAAGCATTGAAAAACGAGATGCTACATTTACTTACGTGATCTAAAGAAATGCTCCAATCTCCATCGACTGTTGTATTGATCTATTTAAAATTTTTAAAACATTTTTTTTACTTGATTATCAATAAGGTTTCAGCTGAATAAGGAGAAAGACATGTTTTTTCAATTGCAAATAACATTTATTAATATAAAAACACTAACAGAAATGCAATAATATCGAACATATATATACATAAAACTACATAATACAAACTAACTAAATGTGTAAACTTTATAGTTCATTATTAAAACACCACAGCACATTATTGTTCTATAGATATACAACATATAGCCATCACCACGTAGAATACCACTAGGATTAACCATTTGATTAACTAGGGATAAATCAAATACAGACTTACTTAAACGCCCCGAGGTGAAATTCAACCAGGTACGAAGGGTTCAACTCCATATTTACAATGCATATTGGCCAAGTTACACAAACAGCTAGTAAGAATGTGTTAGACCTAAGCTGCATCTTAAAACAAAATGTTTTGGGGCTTAAAGCCTCATCAACTTCTATTGAAATCGATCCTTTTTTGTTTTCAAATCTTTGGTTGTCCAGGCTTAATTTTTTCTAGAACTTTAACTCAGCAAATTCCATTGAACTTGGTCTTTTTGTTGATTTCACTTCTTTTGTAGGCCAGACCTGTTTTTTTTTGTAAGAACTTGGCCCTCTTTTACAGAGATGTTTTTGTTGGGATTTCACTTCTTTTTGTAAGTGGGAACACATAGTGAAGTATAATGAATAATGTGTTTATTGAAAAGGCAGTATCCTAATAAAATAAACATAGGATGGACATTTACACTGCTTCCGAGTACAATATTTACAATTCCTGTTTAAGATAAATATATATTGATGACAACAAGCAGTAAAATTAGTTTATAACTTTTTAAGTATATTATGTAACAACAAATGGGAGGGGGAGAGATGTGCTTGGGAGATATGACAATAAAACAAATAACTAAATTCGCAGCTTCACTTTATTTAAATATAAATTTCACAATGAGGAACATAAGATTTAATCTAAATTAAGAGCAATCTGTTACTAAAAAAGTAAAGGTCGAATAGTAGAATTGACGAATTATTTCCTGTTCTGACTGCTTTTTAAACAAGAAGTTCTAAAAGAACTAAAATAGCCTACTGATGTCCTGTCACTTTAATACTCACCGAAATTCTTAGAGAATAACAAGTAGGTTTGTAATAGTAACTGTCACCTGGAACTGTTTCCACACAAAATTTATACACCTTAGAAAAAATAGCCAAACACAGCATTTAGTTGTAATTTAAACTTTTATAAGCATGCCTTTCTAACAAAAAAAGAATTTTTAAAAGCGGACGATTAGAACCGAAAGAATGACATACCATTTTATAAAGGACAGACGGACAGAAAAACGTACAGAAAAAAAAATCAAAAAGTTTGAAATATAGGTGTTTGATGTCCAGGGGCGGCGGCAGTAGGGGGGCTAGGGGTGCTTCAGCACCCCCGTCGGGGAAGGCTAGCACCCCCGTCGGGGAATTTTTTAATTTCGTCGGAAAAATTAGTCCTTAAGTTTAAAATTTTTTTTATCTTTCATTTTTATATGTTAGTTTGGTTAAAATGTCGGAAAAAATTTGGTCGATAAAACAAAAGCCCTTTAAAAGTTTTAAAAATGATCACTACTTCGCATATTTTAACACAGTCCTGGTTTGTGTGATCGAGCCCTTATTGAAATACACCCCTTCCGCAAGATTTTCCATTCCACGGGGGGGGGGGGGGGGGGGGGGGAAACGATATCATACACCACACCACCGTTCTTCATGGAGTGGGGATTGGGGAACCCTTATCTTTAAACCAGCGGGAGGTTGCGGAGGAGCAGACTGCTTGGTTCTTAATTGGGAAAGTTTGGTTAGTTATGGGGAGGGTGGTTTCACATTACATAGTTAGGATCATCTGGGATTGTACTGTAGAGAGGAATCTGGATTCAGTTAACGTTAGTAAACTCTTCGTCACGGACTCGTAAATTTTCGACAATGATACATGATACTGACATGTTTTTTCCGGTCTAAAATGTAATTTTACCCGAAGTGTTAAAGGGATACCAAAAAAGGGGGTAAACAATTCTCAGAAAAAGGACATTTTGGTGATCTTCTGCTATTGGTGAAGACAGATGTGTCGTCAGAATAGAGGACTATTGGGAAAGAAAAATGCAAAAAAAAAAAAAAAAAAATAGTACCATCCGATAACGCTACAGTATTTTGAACCAGTTCACGTGTTCAACCAACGTTCGTTTTCTTTTGGTTAAAAAAAGTGTATAAACTTTTATTTTGCGTAGATTTTTTGTGAATTTTAGCAGTAAAATTAATACGGTAGGTTGCTCAGCTTTTTAAACACGAATCCGAAATAGAATTTTTTTTGTTTTAATAATTTGGTTATGAATAATAAACGAGGGAAAGGTTCACGTTTTAAGGTTGAATGTTGTTTATGTGCAGAACAATTTGACAATGACTATGTAAAAAAAACACACAGCTTTTGAAATATCAAGATTATGAAAAGCAAAACAGGAATATTCCGTTCGTAGAAGTTGGCGTACAAAAAAAGGAAAAGTCCATGGGAATCGCTAAATCCAGTGAAGACGATCAAAAAAGATCTCTCTGAAACCGAAGGTACGTAAAAAAATTATAATACATTAATGTTCGTATTTATTTCAACGTACAAAAATGGTTTAATTCTTTTCTCCAATTTTAGCTTTCACACTACGTTTATAACGTAAAATGGGGAAGGTATTATAATCGTTCAACCCGTCTGTCTCTCACTTTCATAGCCCAAGCAAGAAATTTATTCACAAAAAGATTCTTTGATTGTATGATGATGACATGAAATGTATTCTTTCTATTTTAAAGCGTGCAATATTCCATATTTATTCATTAAAATATAAATTATTCTAGCAACCGATAATAAATTAATTTCGAAATAATTACGATAACTTTCGAAAGAAAATAAATAAAACTAGTCAAACTAATAAAAAAATAATTTTTAAGATAGATTAAAAGATTAATAGAATCCGGCGGGTAGGACCGATTTTGGAAGGTACACTGAAGAAGGGACTCAGCATGCCAAAACTACTTTTCCATTTTTAGCGATTTTATAGATGCCTGTACGCTCGGACGGACGGACACTTATCTACTGTCTGTCGGCGAATTAACCTTAATTAGTATTAAAATGTAATTTTAGATAATTTTAATCCGCTGTTGCCATCACCACTGGCACAAGAAAATTTTATTCAAATATAATATTTGAAGTAAAGTTTATTTTTGTTATAAATCAGTTTGGAATGGATTCATTGATTGTTCATTATTATTAGTTTACTAAGAAAACGGCTAAGAAATTGCATTATTTATCAATAAAAATATTTTTAGTTTTATGTTATATTTCTTTTTTATTAGGGCACTTTAAATAAATTTCATGTTTTCCTCGCAATAAATATTTTTTAAAAAAAAATCAGGTTTTTGAAGATTTTATGTTGGATACATTTTCCTTAAAAAATGTAAAACAAATTGTTTTTTTTTAGTGAATTTTTGTAATATGTGAATATTTTAATGAAAATTTCAATTTTATATTATGAATGTAGTTCTACTTATGTCTAGTTAAAGTTTAATTTTATATATTGAATTGAAACGTATTTGACATATTTCTGATTGATCTCTGACATAATTTGACAGTTAATTATATAAACTTAAGGTAGACCAGTACCTTGGAATTGAGGGAAATTTTTTTTATTGCATAATCCAAAAATAGACATAGTGCAGAAAACGTATACCAGATTTCAAAATTCTACTAGTTTGAAAAACGATCCAATTGTGCTGTTTAAAAACCCTTATCTTCGAAATTTCTACAGTTGACACTATGTTAAAATGCTTTATGTATCAAAATCTTATATTTTTTTTTCATTTCGTCACAAATTAAAAAAAGTGTAATGCTTTTTTATTAATTTGCATAGATTTTAATAATTTTTTTTTTGTAATATGTACATTTAGCATATTTAACAGAACCAAAAAATGTTGAGTAAAGTAGTCTAGTTTTTTTTTTTTATAAAAAGCAGTTTGGAATTGAAAATTCAATTTTTAATTTTTTTTTAATATAATATATATTAAAAATTAAAACTAGTATGTATTTTTTAAAAAAAACAGCATTTTTTAATATCACCATTACACAGTTGTAAAATAAAAAAAAATTAAAGTTGTAACTTAAAAGGAGTTAGGATTTAAAAAAAATAATTAAAAAAATAATTAATTAAAAAAAGTGTAGGTTGTAATAATTTTTCTTAACGTTATGCGATTATTATACTAATATACTCTATAAATGTAAAGTTAGTTTTACAATTTTTGCACCAAATTAAAAAAAAAAAAAACATGTTTATCCTACGGATCTACATTAAAGAATTAAGGTAATTTATTTTAAATTATACTTTAGCCCCCCCGTCGGGGTAGGTCAGCCCCCCCGTCGGGAAATTCCTAGCGCCACCACTGTTGATGTCATACCTTTCTAACAAAAAAATAATTTTCAAAATCGGGCGGTTAGAACCGAAAATATGACAGACCTTCTTATAAAGGACAGATTGACAGACGGACACAAAGTATGAAATATGAAGCCATACATTTATAAAAAAAAGTTTTTTAAAATCGGACGATTAGAACCGAAATTATGACAGACCGTCTTATAAAGGACAGACGGACAGAAAAGCGTACAGACAGACGGTCAGAGAGTATGAAATATAGGTCTCCGATATAATTTCTTTCTAGCAAAAAAAAGAATTTTTAAAATCGGACTGTTAGAGCCGAAAATATGTCAGACCTCTTATAAAGGAGATTGACAGACGGACAGAAAAACGTACATACGGACGGACACAAGGTATGAAATACAGGTCTCTGATGCCATACCTTTCTAACAAAAAAAAAATTGAAATCGGACGATTAGAACCGGAAATATGACAGCCCGTCTTATAAAGAACATACGGACGAAAAAGCGTACAGACAGACGGACAAAAAGTATAAAACATAGGTCAAGCCTTTGATATATGTCATTTCTTTCTAACAAAAAAAATATTTTTTTAAATCCGATGGTACTGTTTAAAGATTATGTTCAAGAAATCGTCACTAGACCACGATTTAAAAAACACGAGAATCGCCGCCAATAACCCTTATGTAGCTCTAGTACAACGTTACTGCAAGCAAAATCCTTAAAAAAAAACATTTGCCCATTGTGAAGCATTGGTTCCAACCATTACTCATATGTAGCCCTTGTGCGATGTTAATCCTAGCTCCAAACAACCAATGGCTCTTTATAAAACATGGTGCTGGTTGCCAGCTCAGGTGCTGCACTTGAAAACCATTCAATTTAGTCAAAATGCTGATTGACACATTAAATTAGTAATATCGTGTGCTAAATCCCACACATGAAAACCTTTAACGTATCTGAAGGCAAATAACTATTTGAATTGTTGGCGACGACGTTTAATCGCCGCTCGTATCAGCGTATGGAGAGCATTGCAACTGCTTATGAAAAAGGGCGCCAATCAGTTTACGCCTAACCCCGGGTAAAATCTTCGATTTTCGGATTTTTAATGTTATATGCATGCTCTATTCTATAAGTGTTCCAATTTTCGTAACTCCATAACAAGCCGTTGTACCTAAACATTATGATCGCCCGTCAGTCAGTGAGTGAGTCAGTGAGGGACATATTTGTCGTTTTTCTGGTTCATTTATCTCTGGCTTAAATGAATTTCGAACGCTGGAAATTTTTTTCTAGGTTAAGTCTCACTAGGACACCCAGAAAAAAGTCTAAACTCGAATCTAAAGTGCGTAGAAGAAAAGAACTGGGTCTCCAAAATTATGCCGAAATGGTCCCAGTAAAGGATAGTCAGTGCCGCCTTCGTTATGAACTTGGCGATGCACTGCCGTGCATCCAGATATATAGAGATTCTGAAAAGAGCTCATTAAAAAATAAACTACTAAACAGAAATCGATAATCTTGGTCTTAAATTAAAAATAGATAAGCAGATTAAAAATAAAAGAAAAACAGAAAAATCGACAATTTTGACCCAAACACATAACTGTCTCCCCTTAAGAACTAAAACGTTTTTGAGAAGAACGTAATTTATTTTCAAAACCCTTTAACTATTAAAATGCATTCAAAAAGAAAAAAAAAGTTTTTTTTTTTTAATTTAAGATATCAAAAACGAATTAAAACTTTATTGAATACAAAAAAAATTAAACAATTATATAGAAAACAGCTACAAACCTTTTCAGAAAAAAGAATGAAGAAAGGTTCATGGTGAAATATTATATTATACTTACTTCCAGTTATATGCTTAGAAGTCCATGATTGTTTACTCCAATTCCGTTTATGATTCTTCAAATACAAAATAAGAAAAAATTACTAACTGTCGTGTGATTGCAGATAGCATCAAGAGTATGACACATTTAAATTTCGGGAAAATACAACAAAAATCCTCTTATTTTATGGAGTAGGTTAGGTTAGGTTGGATGTGTGGAATACATTTATTTTCAGGCTTGTGTGCTTGCTCAGAAAGAAAGCCGCTTATAAACCTTCGTCAAGTAAGACAGTCGCAACACACACTCATACTCACATGCACACATATACGTGACAGATGCTGCCATCTATCACGCGCCACCTCTACAATTTAGACATGTCCCTGAAGGGGAGGGAAATAGTCTCCAGGAACCTGTACCCCAAGGGAAACTGCGCAATGACTGCCTACAGGACTTTCGGACCCAGCAGATTTAACGAGCACGTACTCCGCATATACTCGGTGAGTTTTCAGCGACCAGGACTTGATCGCGGGACCTTCCGATCCGTAGATCGAGACACTGACCACAGGGCGCCTCACAGCCCTAATTATGGAGTATCAAGTATCGCTTTTCCAAATACTAGTCAATTTTATAGTGTGTAAAAGAAAACGAAAATAAACGATATTTGAGGTGCTTAATACAAAAAGTTCTATAGTAGGGTAGAGGAACGACTCGCACTGAGCTGCCATCGGCAGCCATTGCTCACTACGTAGCCCGAATGGAGTGGCAAAAGAGCTAGTTAATTTATAATTGAAGAGCTCAGTGGAAGAACGTGCTAAGTGACAAAAAGTTCAAAACGAGGAAATGGGCTTTCTAGTTTTTCGTTTGCACTCAGATCTGTTGAAAACGGTACTTGAATAGCGTTACAAATATTCTAAATTTAAAGTTTATGAATAAATGGAAGCTTGTTATCATTAAAGAAGTTAGTAATATGTCAAAAATATTAATTTGATGAAAACTATTTAAGAAAAGATACAGCGGAGAAGTTTTACTGATGCTACTTATGGCTTAAAGCAATTTTAAACAAAAAAGTTGAAAGTTTAAAAAGTTTCAAAAATTCACTTTGGAGCATGTTATTGCATATTAAATAATTTATTAATAAGATTTAATGATCTTATACAAATTAAATTTGTAGGCAATCAATATCTTACAAGTAACAAGTTAAAAAAAAACTTTTTTTAATTAAAAAAATCATTTTAACACAGCTTTAACCATTTACTATTACTTTTAAACCTTATGTCGCAACAGTAAAATTACTTTCATATCTGTTTCTCATAAAATTTTCATTAAATTAACGTTTGTGCCTAAACTTTTGTAGCACAGATTTTCAGAAAATATTCGAAAAGGACACGTATTTTTATCATATTTTCTAATTTTGTTTTGCATTTGAACTTGAGAATCTTGAGCTTTATCTTTGAACTTTGAGAAGTGCAGTTATTTATTTAAACAAGTGTCTTATATTTGTGACATGTATTACATCCTATTCTTCCGCCATGTGTTTTAATTTTTAATGTTGACTTATCAATAAAATATAAGTTTATCATTAAGAAATACATTTTTAGTTGAATAAATCTCATTAAAAAAAATCCACACCAAATAATAATTCTAGTATGAATAACAAATAGGAAAAATCATTTTTTTGCAAGCCGCAAAATGTAGGTTACAACTATTTTTTTTTAAATATTATTGGAACAAATTTATACGACTTCTGTTTTTGTTTTTGTGTTTTATTGCGCAATAAAATTTTACAGATGCTGTTATTGCAAAAAACATGAAAATATAGTGGACATTCATTTATTTCAAGAATCAAAATAAATCAAAATTTTAATCCGCTTTTTTATTTCCTCAAAGTAATGCATTATGAGGTTTTTTTACACAGGTGAGAATTTAAAAAAAAAATCTATGATTCACTATACATAAAAAAAATTACATTTTTAACTCATAAAACCTATTATTTGAATTTTACCTAATATTTTCATTCATTTAGTTTTAGATACACAATTTTTTTCTTCTTAATACTACGAGTTAAACATTATGTTATTGTTATATATCTTCAATGTGAAACCTATTATCAACAACTCCCCCCCCTAATTGTGATTTACTATTATATTTCAACTTTAAATAATGTCTAATAATGAAAATCTTTAGGGAAATAAATAGCATTCGAAGAATAGAATTAAAACTATGTCTTTTTGTGTACTTCCAAAAAGTCAATAAATGAAAATTAACTGCTTTTTCCCCCCGCTCTGGAATATAAAGGGGTTCATAGAGTTGGTTCACATAACTTATATAAAAAAATTTAATAGTAAAAAATTTCTTTGGAACATAATTAACATAACAAAAATCTGTCAATTGTTAGCCAATAATTGGTATTCTATTTAATTTTATCCTAACTTTCTCTATAGCTCTTATTACAGGCAGGGTTGGAAAAAAAACCAGGTTTTTTTTTTTAAAAAAACAAAAAAAAAGGGTTTTTTTGGTTTAAACCTGTTTTTTTTTTGTTTAAACCAGGTTTTTTTAAAACTTTTCTGGTATTTAACTAGTTTGTGTATTTGCAGGACTCTAATGATGTTTATATTAATTTCAAATTTTAATTTATTGTTTACTTCACTAATAAGATCCCCATATATTTTTTTGATTTGATATTTTATTAATGTAAAACTCATTTTGGGCATAATATACTCCAACTATTTCAATTTCCACAGTCAGACATACATAACAGCCGTCAAAATTTTGAATGGATGTCAATTAAACCATTCATAGTATTATATAACCTTAATTTAAATAACTAAAGTAATAATTCAAAACTTTTTAGATACAATTTAATATGATCAAGGACAACCAAAAAAATTGCATCTTTTTCGATCCCAGGCTTATTATGCAATTTAGGTTAGGTTAGGTTTGAATTATCGTCGCACTAGAGCTACACGAGGGCTATTGGCGACGGGCGTCGTATTTTAGAACCACAGTCAGGTGACGAGCCAACACCTGAATAGGCACCCAACGCAACCGTTAAGGGCGACATCACACACAGCGTTAGGACTTTGAAGGATATTTAACGTGCACTCAATTACACGGGGCATTATTCGTCGGACATTTTTGGCTGCACGGACCGTTTATAGGTCGGCAGCTATTTTGGATTTTGCAATTTAGACTGCACTAGACCAAAAGAGCAAAAATCAAGCTCAATGTTAGCTGTTGTTGCTTTAGCAGTCAGAATGAGTTCAACTTTACTAAAAATGTTACTGTCAAACTTTTTTATATCAACTGCTTGGCCTACACCAATATATTGCAGACACCTCTTTTACATAATCACTCTTAAAAAGAAAATATCTGAAAATCACTGCAAGCTCTAGCAGAATATTTCATAAAAAGAGTAACACCAAAGAGAGTTATTAGGGAATCTGTTTTTTGCATATTCTAATGCTTCTGCTAAAAAATTTCGAAAAAAAACCATCTTTGGTTTTTTTGGAAAAAAAACATTTGGTTTAAACCATGCCAACCCTGATTACAGGTAAGTCTTGATTGTAACTACATTTACATTTTATTTAAATTATTGACTAGCAAATAATGTGAAAACAGCCACTTCTTAAAAAATTTAACTTATTAATGACAATTTGCAAGTATTCTTGCCACATAAACACTAGCTTTCGCATTAGTTTATCAAAATGAACATAATATAGGACAAGTAAAGACCATGGCTCTGAAAAATTCATATGGGAAAAAATTGCATAAAAAACCTTTCAAAACTTAATTATAAAGCAAATGTTTTAATTTGGTAAAAAATTTACTAATGGTATTCATAAAGGGGATAATTAACAATTACACTGCCTGCACAAAATGCAAATTAACACGTTTTGTTAATCATGAGATAATGAATTTTAACACTCCATTTACTGCCAAATACCTCATTGACATAATCACTTTTGGTAGAGATGCATAAAAGATTTAGAAGCATTCAACAGAGGTAGTTAGTTTATACTTATAATACTAATGGTAAAAATATGAAAATACAAAAAATATACAAGAAAAAAGTTCTTTACAATGGACTTTTTTAATGGTTTTTTTTAGTGCGGTGAAAACCTACAATTATAATAAACCTATAGCACTTAATGATTTTTAATTCTTTTCATTTTAGTCAGAAAAAATGTAATTTCAACTTGAACAACAACTTGTTGACTTGAGCCATTTGACAAAGCAGGAAAAATACTGTAAAATTAAACAGAATCTATCCACTTCATAATTCCCGATCAAAATAAATAGGGGGGGAAAACCTAACTTTGACATTTATGATTCTTCTAATAGAATATACTTATTTTTTAATTAACTTGTTTGCTTTTAACAGGTGTGCATAGATTTTTTGTAATAGGCATAAACATGCCATCAAAATTGGTATTGAAATATTAAATAAATCAAAATAAAAATAAGTACGTCAATATTAAAAAAAATTCACTTAAGGACAATACTTTATTTAATAAATGATACAGATGTTCACTACAGATCGTATAATTTTAATAACATTCTATTACAATAAAGAGCTGTAATCTATACTTGATAGCCCCTCAAACTTCCTTTGCCGATACATTCTCCAGCGAAGAACCAAAAGGCCAATTCCATACCGATCAAAGTATTTAACCATCCTTCCTAAAATGTACAACAAGGCAGTTAGAATAAAGCAAGATTAATTACTTTTTACAGGTAGGTAATCTAAAATGGGAATTCACACCAAAATGTTTAAATAATATTTTGCAAGTTTATAACTAAGAAGCAAGGGACTTAGCTAATACAACCATTTAAATTTTACACATATTTTTAGATTTTGATTGGTCAACAAGTGATTCCTGGATTAAAATTATTTTAATTAAATGAAATAATCTGTAATAATGTTTTTCATTGAACCTGTGAAACTCAAACCATAAATATATTTTATGATGGTTTATATTCAATATAAACTTTTTAAATATATTTCTGGTTCTATGCTAACACTGTTAGTTAGCTTTATAGTTTGCAGTGCAAAGATTTTAAAGAAATTCCAGCATTAGCACATAAATCGCATCAGAAATGTGTGGGTTTAATTTGTAGGATTATCATGCAATTTTATCTATTTAAAATCTTTAATTTAATTGATGTTTAATGCTTGATAAGACTTAGCCACCTGATTCTTATTAAAGTACTGAAATCAAATTAATCTTGATGTTTGCAAAGTTATATTATTTATGCATAAATGGTTAAGAGTTTAAGATAGTGAATTACCAAAGTACACTTGTGCAATGTCAGATATATAAAGCTAGTATGAAATAAAACAAATTTTAGTTTAAACAGTCCAAAATTTTTTTTTGGTCTAAAACAATTAAACAATTTTTACAGTTGAATTTGGTTACAGCAGTAAGAAATTTAATTATTGCAGTGTCACAAAGTTTGTGAGAGGTTTAAAAGAATTTTTCCTCAAGCCTTCCAAATGAACAAACTTTTACTGTAAAATAAAAACTTAAGTGCCCAGTAATAACAGATAATTAAAATGTTAGGTCTTAACATATAATAAAAGTTCTTGAAGCATTATTTACCCTAACAGTCACGTGCTTCCAAGCACCAGATTTGGCTGCTCTCATAACACGTCCAAAGCCAGCTGCTACTTCAGGCATTTCGGATATTTTGGGAGGAATCAGTTCAACTTTGGCATACTTGATAAAAGTGGCTAATTTTGGTTTGGAACTCTGAACCAAACCTAAAAATTAAAGAATATCATTTTAAAAAAATAAACATAAAACATATAATACTAGAATAAATTGGCCTAGTTTTTAATATATTTACTGCGAAGTTAATAATGAAGCATTTTTTTTTAACGAATATCAGTAAGAATAGTCACACACAATGCAAGGATTCAAAACTCAAATGATACACAATTATACAGTCTTAAATTGTGAATTTTTGACAATTAGCAAAAAAATATAAATAGTAGCCTACGTTAATAGCAGACCCTTTTGTGTAGCTTGCATATACTTCTATTGAATATATTTTAAACATAAAGGTAGGAAGGAGGGGTGTAGAGAGGTCCTCCAACTAAGAGGCATTGAAGCAGGGCTGTCGTTTTTTTTTTTTAGCTACTGCGCATAACATACCGACACCGAGGTATCCCAAGATGCACTGCTCTAGCCTGCTTCATTTGTGTGCTACTATGCACATACGAGGACCTCTCTAATATCCTTCCTACCTCTATGATTTTAATGTTGACAACTTTGAATCAAGCTATTGCACCAAACAATGTAAACCAGTGCTACTGGTATTTCGAACAACATTGAAAAAATAAATTTATGAACACATACTAATTTTCGTTACGGGAAGCTTTCCGTATCGTGTTCTGTTTGGCGACATAGAGAATTAGTAACTGAACGCAAGCGAGTCATCGCCTAAACTGGTATCGGGGAACTGGTTTCTCCTCTGGTTCTTCATCTCGCGTTTCTGACGTCGGACACGTGATCTCCCGTTAGTAAAAGAATCGAAGTTTGAGCTTTCGATTCTTTGGAAAGATTTTTCCTTTATGTAATGGAAGAAAAAATGACGTATTCGGAGGGAGGGGCTTCAGCTGAAACTTGGATCATTATGAGCGATGACGCATTTTGGGTCTCGGGAAGAAGCAGAGGAAATGTTAATCATTTAGGGTTACATTTATCTTTGTTTTGAACTGGGTTTTCTAATTTTAAATGTTTTTAGTGTTAAATTAAACACTTTACAATGCACAGTTCGGATAATCAATTATATATTAATAAAAACAAAATAATGTAATTTTAGCAACTTTTGTAAGTTTACGGATTAAAAAAAAAACATTTTTACAAACAGTTTTGCATGATTTGCTTTTTTCGTTTAATTCCAATTATTTTTGTTTTGTTTTTTATACATAAAACATGAACGAAAACTTCAGCGAATATGAGAAAAAAAATTAAAATTTTACAAAAAATAAAGCATGTTCTAGTTGTGTTAAGTTAACGTTTTACTGCACACATTTAAAGACCTGTGAACGCTGCACCGTAATTTAAATTTTGTATGTGATATGAAATATTATATATAAGATTATATATAAGATTGTATTATATATAAGATTGTATGTTGATATGAAATATTTTCTTCTATTTAAGAGCAAGGAATATTACATGTTTATTCTTCGAATATAAATTAATTTAGCAAACGCCAATAAATAATTATTGAATTTTCGAAAGAAAATAAATGGAACTAGCAAAATAACAATATAATTAGGTAAGTAATATAGAATTAATGCTGTGTTTGTTGTTGTTGAACACACATGTTGTGTGCCAGCGGGCTAAGCGCCAGATTGTTACAAAGGTACTTGTCTATTTTTAATTAGTAATGATACTATCATTAGGTTATTAAAGTTTTGCGATGGGGTCGAAATCCAAAATGGAGATTTTGTGTTTTCTACACGTTTTGGAGGGTGCTAATCCTGATAAGTGGTTTTTGAACATTGGTTCGCCTGTCAGACCGTCTAAAACCACTCTATAGCCCGAACTAACATAGTTACGAATTTCAAATTTGGTACACGATTTCCTAGTACATCTGTGGAGAAAAATGTCACTACCAGTGATTATTTTTCCAGTAATTTTGTCTTGCTCATCATAAAGAATCTGTATTTTTTTTTACTTAGAGGGTAAATAGCATTCAGAGTTGATTGCATAAAACGTAATTTGGATAAGGGGTTGTCTGTATGAAAAATGCTACCAACTACGAAATTTTCAACAGCAACACCCCTTTACGAGTTCACATTTCAAATCTATGACATATTTTATAACACGAAATATCAACAACTTCAATGGTAAATGAATGTATATTAATGCTTTATCGCAAGTTTGTTTCTGTGCATCGGAACTATCATTTACTATTCTTTAATTAGCCAGATTAGATTCCTTGAAAAATAAATTGCCTGCTGTTGTAAAATCTCTAAATTGGGGAGATGGTTAAATATACAAACTCTGACCGACCTCAAAACTTAAGAAACTCAGGCGAGGCGACCGTAATATATAGAAACCAACTGTGTAATCAGTTGTGATTTCTTAAATTTTGGACCTCCAGTTGTCCTAAAATTGCGAAACTTGGGATTATAAACTAGCGAATTTCCGGTGATTTTAAAATCACCTAGTTGGGTGATTTTCAGACCGCATGCCGAATACCAGACCATAGTTTAAAGATTTAAAAAAATAAAAATTAAAAAAATATTCCTAGTTAATGTGCATTTGCGCCGAGTTTTTTTTTTTTTTTTAAAGATAGTAGCATAGTATACAGATTGCTCATAAATTTCTGCATCCAATTTGGAACACTGTACGCGAAACACCACACGACCACGTAATATTCAAATGATCCTCCAAAATTGATGTATATATACCTGTGTGAGAGTTTGCATTTTGTCTTGTTTTCTTTTTATGAAAAAGTGAATTACATTTCTAACAAAATAAAGCCGACCTTTATTTGCTGTTGTTTTTACTTTAGCAAAAGATGTTTGTTCAATGATAAGATTCAGGGATCTTGAAACTGCTGGCACTACTATGTCTGTAGACATTTTCTAGCTCCATGAATCATTAGTAAACAAATATTCTCTGAATCTTAAAAATAATTTCAAATAAAAAGAATTTACGACTTGAGTCCCTAATTTTGGTTAAATCGATTGTACAGAGGAATCAGGAATCGGAAAGCTAAAAGGAAACATAATCCATTTTCTGTGGAGATTTCCGAGTTGTTCAGATTAGAAGAACAAATCTTTAAATATATATATAATGAGTTTTTTGTTTGTTACACGTCATCAATGACCGTACTAGCGTACTTTATTGATTTCAAATCTTTTACTTGAATTATTGGATTAGTGTAATATGTTACTTATTAATACAACTTACATTGGATTGATCTAAAATAATTAATAATCTATCAAGCAGACATTTTTTTACCGCAATTGGATTGCATTTTCTATTTCTTTCAGAACATTGTTTATTTTATATTTGAATAATGTCAATTAACGTGGAAACATGCTTTTTTAACCTCAATTTTCGTGCAATCTACATGTAATCATACTTATATTTTGGTTATTCACTGCAACATACAGATCCGTTACTTAAATGTATTGATTTTAATTCAATGGGGTATGCACTACATGTTGATTTTTCTTACTCATCCTTTTTAAGTTTCAACACCGAATGACCATGGCATGATCTACCATAAGACTTCTTAGGCCTTGGCCTAGGGCCCCCAAATTTTGAAGGTCCCTAAATATCAGTTTCTATTATGCTAAATAGTGTTGATTACCATTATTTCTGTAACTATTAAAATTTTTCAAGACCTCCCACATTATTTTTAGATTGACTTTGACTCAGAAAATGACCTTAAGTGATTGAGTTAATTGATATACAAGGAATCCGATAAAATGTTAGCAAAAAATAAGATACATCCACCAACTAGCAATATCATTATATATAGGCCATAGGGATACATGAAATGCACGTGGTCGTGGACAATCAAACATATTTTTTCTCTGGGGCAGGGCGGGGAGGGGAAGAAGAGGGATTCACAATAGATAGAAGTATGTCCAACGTTTTTTCTCAGAAATCCAGGGTCGCACCCAGGCAGAGGGCGGGGCTATTTTGGAGGGGTCACGCTCGAGTAGTTTGGAGCTATGTCACCGGTTAAACGGGAAGTGTGAAAGCGGAGTGGAAGGGGGGAGATGAAAAATTTTCGGAAATGGCTCAATATTAATTTTTTTTAATTGCTTATAATAGGGCATTTCTATTTGAAAATTTAAAACAGAAATCACAATTTTCGACGAAATATTTTTTTTCTAACGCAAATGGCGCCTTAAACAACTACTTTGTCGTTAAGTAAAATAAAGCAGTGATAAGATTTCACAAATAGCTTATAAATTTGATTTTTTTTATTAAACAAGTAATTATTTTAATATTTTGGTAGAAAATTCTTCGGATTGCATTTTGGAATTGATTCTACAAATATTTTAAATTAAATTGAGAAAAGCAAAACTGCATGAACATGTATGTAGTGTAGCTGTAGTTCTTCCTAATGTCAATGTGAAATTAATCTTTGAATGCTAAAAATATTTTTAAAGTAAAATATCTCGTATTGCCTACTAATGTATGATTAATGTATGCTGTTTTACTGTACTGATTTATTGAATATTAAACCAAGTATTTCATCATGAAATATAAAACAATCTACAAACTAAATTTTTAGTTAAAAATAATCTTTAGGGGAAGGTGGGTTCCCTCGGACCTATTTTGACTTTTCAATTTTTAATTTCTTAATTACTTGCAAAAAGTGAATAAAAATATTTTTACTAAATACTTTATGTTGTTATATACAACATATATTTATTTTAACATGTAATTTAAATGATTTCAACTATTAAACAAATAAATACAGAACAATGTAATTTGGACCAAGGTACACCACCGGAGGTGTACCTTGGTCCAACCAGTAGTGTACCTTGGACCAATTATTAACAGGTAGAGAGACTCGATTTACAGTCCGAAAACCAATATTTTTTAGCCACATAAAATTCAAAAATACATTTTACAACCTACTCTTATTTCTAGACAAGATTGTAGTAATTTTTTTATGTTAGGTCAATTGGCTTAGTAAGGGGCTTTATTGACTTAGTTTTTTTAGTGCCCTTTTGGCTTTTTCAGCTGTAATGCGATCTTTCTCAGGTGTATCCGTTAAAATGCAGCATAAAATTACTGTCATTTCATGCCATAGAAAAACATTTGGCTATCTTTCTGTCATAAATTTGAAAAAACAACTCAAATATTTTCCCCTATGTTTATACAACTAGGCCTAAACGTAAAAAAGGATGTTCTGCTTTGATATTTATTATAAAAAAACATATTTTTAGATGTGCATGCAATAATTATTTTCTATATTATATCAATATGGTTAAATTTTTATAGGCCTACCATAAATCGAAATAATTAACTACAGAAAAATTATTTATCACACCATATAAAAATTTCTTACAAATTTCCATTCTACATAATTTTACAAATCAGGGATGTATATTAATAGCTTAAAATACTTAATTTTTCAACGGAAAAAATTTACTTGAATTTTATAAAGGGTTTTCAACAATCTGAAGCACATAAGACCTATAGTAGTGTACCTTGGACCAGTCCAAGGTACACCACTTGTATTAGGTTCGAGGTACACCACTTATATATTAAAAACAAAATAGTTAATCACCATGTTAAGTTAAGACTTAACTTAATTTCAAGCGCACTGTTTTATAGCTAAAACTTTGCTTTATATTGCAAAACCATCGTTTCTGAATGAACATTACATCTTTGAGTATAAAAATACACTAAAGTATCTGACAAAAATTTACTTTTGAACTGTGAATTTAGTTTTTCGAAACCTCTTTAATAAATTGACCTTTTAAACAAACAGATAGAACTTCACTGAGACCCCTGGTAGCAAATACTTTAACTGCATATGGTGTTGTTTCATTATCTAAGCAAATCGAGCTAAAATCAGCATAGGTTCGAGGTACACATATGTCCAAGGTACACCACTTACCCCTATTAAATTAGTTAAAAATATACCTGAGAAAACAAAGTAAGTTTATTCTTTCAAACACATTCTAAATGATAAAAAGTATGTTTATATAAAGAAATAAAACGTATTTTAATTGTAAATTACTTCATTTAAAGTAATAAGTAAATATTCTTTAATCCATAAGTATTCAAAAAAACTATTTATAAATCAATGTATTAGCGTGTCATTAACACACACCCTGCATTTCTGAATGTAAAGTATAAACTTGAACTATTTTTAATCGTTTATTTACTTAAGAAAATTTTAATTTATGTACGATAAAATTTCCGAAATTTTTATGCTTACACTATATGAATTTAAAATAATAATGTAAAAAGACTGTTAATTGTTGCAAAAAACCCTTAAAAAAACTATTAATCTTTATTATTTCTCATTCTTTATTAACTATCTTTTAAATTTTTTGAAAAAATGTTAATGTGTTAGTTAATAATATACTTAGAAGATGGCGTTACCGCAGCAGCAATATTTGTTAAGTTCCCAAATATTTTATATATCACACAACTCTTCCCTAGAATCGAAACCCGATTGTTAAAAAAAATTCGGTCCAGAGTAGTAGAATCGATTCTTTAGTTTGTTTACATTACAGCAGAGTCTGCTTATCGCGGCAACCTTCGCTTGCCCGCGATAAGCGCGCCAACCTTGGCGAACAAGATTTGGCGAGATAATTCCACAGAACACGATACGGAAACCCAGCCTAAGTTACAAATATAGAGTAGTTGCAAGGACTACATTATACTTAAAGATGGACGGATTTCATGGTTCTAAAAACATGAACTGAACTGCATAACATTAAAATGGCTTGCAAGTTACTGAGAACACACTTCAGTCAACTATTTAATGTTCTCTTAAAAGTGAAAAATAATGAAATTTACTTGGTGCTGTCACTAGTTAGCCGAGTTTAGTGATTAACATGTACCTAAAAAATATTGTTGTCAACTAGATTTTCAAGACATAATTTTATGCTATGGGTTTACCATATTCTGGTGGTTAGCAAATAATAATCTAATATAATTTACTTTAGAGTGCCGAAAGTATTTGGCACAATTTTAATATGTTAAGGGAATTAAATACTAACTGGACTTATCGGTAAAGTAAAATTACTGAGATATAGGCGTATAAAACAAGTTAGTAAAATAACTGAGGAAACAATTTAATTGTAATTTTATTCAATTTACATTTTAAATGCGTTAAAATAATGTGTAGGATTTTTTCAAATAAAAACTGAAGGTTTGTTTATAAGTGTATACATTTTGAGACCAAAGGAGGTTTCAATGAGTAACGATATTGTAAAGAAGAAAGTTCGAAAATAGAAAAAAAGAGTGTTACCATTTATCATATGTGGTAGCTTTGTACCCAAATTAGATACAGCTTTAGCCATTTTAAACACTAAAAATTTATTTAAAAAAGCTTTTTTAATAATAATATTTGGAAATTTAGGGGTCACTCCAAGTCTTCAAGCAGTGAACAGTTAAGTATTTTAACTGGTACTATATTATTGGATGAGCAAAAGGTTGTTCAGTTGATTCGCACTAGAGATATTAGATACTTGCAGAAGCTATCTTCTCAAGTTTGAATCGTGTTTTATTTATAAAAACTTATATTATAATAAAATATAACTTTATTAAGCATGAAAGAATGCACTAGTTTCAAGCAGAACATTATTTTCATTCATTTGTGTTCTTGAGAAAATTGGCTAGGTATGGACTACACCTGAGCTGATAGCAAAAAAATTCTACAACTAAACTTATCACTTATCATTTCGATTTCGTTGTTGTCGTTGTGTTGCAAACGTCGAAGTGGAAGCTTTATTTGAACAAATTATAATTTCTATATTATTAAAAGTATCTTTTAATGCTATGGTTTAAAGTAAATTATATAAGTTATTCACGCTTGTTTACATAATATATCTTTACTGGTATATTAGTATATTTATTGATATTTGGAAAGGGTAGGCAAGGCATTGGTACGTCAAAGATGGATGCCAAAGGTAGGAAATTATCGATGATTAATTTGTTTTGTTCTTATTAACCTACAGAAGTTTTGTTTTACTTCATGTGCAATTAAATTTTGCCTTTTTTGAAGGGTATCTATTTTTCGTTGCCACAGCTCAATTGGTCTTATTCAAGAGCTTGGTTTGATATTTTGTTGATGACCCAAGTCTGGTTTGATTATTATTGAATCCCTTTTTTTTTAATAGCTGAAGTAGAGATGAATTTGTTGGATGAACTACTTGATCCAATTGTAGATGATGAACTTATTGCAGAACTTGACAGTCAAGAGAAGAAAGCTGGTAAGTATTTTAAGTAAACAAATCACAAAGCAATAAAAAAAATTCATACGGAATTGTAAATGGTTAAAAAGAGCACTAGATATGTGTTTTTACTCAATTGTCTATCATATTTGTACAAACCTTGTTTGATATAGTGTCTTGTTGTTTGGTGATAAGATTATTTACTCAAGCCAATATTTAATCTTCAAATTACAAATTCCAGTTCAAGGTACATTAATTTTTTTTTTTTTTTCATTTTTGTTTCTTTGAATACCGTATTCATATTACTTATGCAATATTTAAAGCAAAAAAATAGAAGATATTCTTTTTTTAAAACTGTTGTCTCATTTAATATGATTAATATTCTTTGCTTTAAACTTTAAACAGCTAAACATTTCTTTTTTTTTTTAGCAAAAAATCAAGTTTCGCCAAAGAAAGTTCCACCAAAATCTGATAAAGATGACACTAAGGCTGAAAAAAAGGTGGTAAAGAACAGTTCATCTACATCTGCTTCGTCAGCAAAGAAAGTGGTTTCCAAACCTGCAAATTCAGAAAAATCTGTTAGACAAGTTACCAAAGCAAGTCAAAAGAGTAACTCTTCAACATCTAATGCAAAAGTAAGTTTAGATAGAGAGAAAAATTAAATAGATTTGTCAGTTCAATCTGTAAATATGCACCAAGACATTGTGTCTTATCTCCTTAACTATTGACCAATTTAAAAAAAAAAAAAAAAAGTTGATACTAAAGGGGATTTATTACATGAAATTAAATTTATGCTTGAACAATATCACTTATTACTGTTTTCTAATGCATGAGGTTTTTTTTATGAGAAAACAGTTTTTCTACTGATAACTGTTTAAAGTTACTGTCTATTTCTTTTTCAGGCATCTGTAAGGATAGTTAAGAAAATTGTTTCCAAATCAGCCAAAACTGCTTCATCTAAACCAAGTGCAGTCCCTACCAAAATAATTCAAAAGCCAGTTACAGTGAAGCAAGAACCATCAGGTAACGTTTTTTTTTATTTGCTGTTTGTTTTTTTGATAAAAAATGTCTGTTTGTTTTTTGATAAAAAAATTTGTTTGTTTTTTGAGAAAAATTTTGTTATCTGTAAAGAAGCTTATCTAGGTATGAGGAAGCTGCATCTTATTAATTTTCATAATTTCTAACTTTATACTATTCGCCACAGTGAGTGGTGTACCACATTGACCGATAACAAGGGTTTAGTTGATTTTTTGTTGTTTTTGTCATGTGACCAGTGCAATAATAATAATAAAAGACTTATAATTAGAGGCAGGTGGTATAGAACAGTTAGATAGTTCCAAAAACATGAAGCACAGCACTGACCGCATCCGCAGCTTTGTCTGAATGAACAGTTTCCTGGTAACAAGTCAATCTTAAAGAGTGATGGAAGGGTAGTTAAAGAGGTGCCCGAGATTTACATGTGTGCCCAGACAGTGCCAGCATTTTGGATTATAGATTTTTTACAATAGGGTCATTCCATGTCAAAACACCCAGGCCATGTAACCCACCGACTCGGATTTCCTTGAAACTTTGTACATTTGTTCTCCCATATGATTTAAGAATATATGCCAAATTTTTCTGGTTTCTTATTGTAACTTTTTTTTATATTAAATTTTAAAAATTGGGATTTTTCTGAATTCGTTCTCGCCCCGATCGCTGGTCTGAATTGCATCAATTTACATAAATGCTTATAACTTCAGTATTTATGGAGCAATTGGCTTCAATTTTTTTTTAAACATTAATGGAAACTTGTAGTTAATTTACCAATAGAAAGTTCAGGGGTAAATTAATATAAAAAAATTACAAAAATGTTGAAAATGCAACTTTTTTCAATTTTTTGAAAAATACGTGATGATAGAAATATTCTAATAACTTTTTTCTCACTCCTCTCAGGAAATCGATTTTGGTGTCTATAGATTCCTTAGGTTTTGAGCTTTAAAATAATAAAAAATCAGAATGGTGTTTTGGCTTAATGGATAGATAATCAAGTTTAAAAACAGAAAATCTATTTTTTGCACATCGACATTCAACCAATCTTTCTAAACCAATTTCTGTATATTCTTGTAAAACTTCTTTTCATTACTTTAGTTTTAATGTATGGACTTTTAACTCTTTAGATTATATTTATTTTACAATTTTGAATCTAACCAACTATGAAAATTTCAAACCTTCCATGTACCTGTTCAAGCTTGCAGAAAAAATAAATTTTTATCATTTCTAATTTAATAATATCATATAATTTATTATCTTTATCTTCATAATTGGAATATTTTGTAGATGTTCCCATTAGTCATTTATAGTCCAAAAGATCTAATTGTATATTTTTGAAGAAAATTTTCAAATACTTCAGGTATTCTTCCTGATGGCACATGAACATACTCAAGTTTAATTTATTTTGTTGACATATTTTGTCATATCTAATTTATGATTTAAATTGTTTTAATTAAAAATTAGAAGCTTTAAATAAGCTAGCATTGTGTACTAAAAGTGTGGATGTAATAAAACTTACCAAAACTGTTCACACAATTCAACACGTGGGATTTTTGGAATTCTTCAAATAGTTAAAATATAAAAGTTTCAAAAACTTATCTGGCCTAACATGTTTACTTGGACTAGGTACTGAATAAGTAGGTTGGTAGCACAAGCAGGAGCATAAAGATGTAACTAAAGGAGCTCATTTGTTTATTTCTGTAACCTGTTGCAAAATTGTTGAAATTGGCACTGAAGCTTATAATGAATGTGATAAAAAGGACAAGTATAGAGGATGTGAATAAAAGTTTAGATTCCTTAGGATGCTCTCCAATTAAACAACATGCTATTCAAAAAAGCATCATATGGAAAGCGAAAAATAGAAAAAGTTATTAATATTTTAGAAAAAAAATGAACCAAGCATTAGATATTGATGAAGATTCCAGCTGCAGTGGTGAAAATAGTGATGAAATTGCTAAAAAAGCAAGGGATTTTGATGAGATAATGTTATCGTTAAAAGAATAAGTTGCTAAGGTAGGGACATATTTTGTAAATATTTTGTGTGTTACCAGAATCAACTACTTTAGGACGAAGATTTTACTTTCAGGAAGATTTTACTTTAAATCAACAGTCCTCTCACGTAAAATGGAATGAAAACCAAAGTACTATAAGGAAATTTATCTAAAAACCTCATCACCTTTTATAAAGTTAAATTCTCAGGGAGCCAATGATTACCTTATTTAATATAATGAAGTGTTTACGAGACTACTATAAATCTCACCTTGTTTGAAAAATAAGTTCAAATTTAGTTACAAAAAGGCGAGTGATTTTGTTACGCAAATATCGGCAGAATTTTTTGGAAAAATTAATCTATTTTATACTGTGTTGGCTAACATTTTCCCATAATGATTTACTGTATACAGAATGCTTATTTTTTTATTACAGTCAGAAGCCTGAAATACTTAATTTTAAATGTAGTTCTATAATAGTTATTTATAGTCTCAATGATTTTAATAATAGTTGGATTATTTTTTTTATCTTCTATGTAGTAAATACCAAATTAATATAATATATCTTGAAATATTAGTTTTATTTAATTTAAGTAAGGCAAATATAAAGGCTTTGTCTTCTAACCATATATTAATTATGTAATTCGGACCAGAAAATTTAAATGGAACCTTTCAACAACCTTGTATCGGTATGTAGAAGTTTTAAAAGTTTCCTTAAAATGGCAAAGTTTTTTCCTCAAAATAATTGTAAAAAATAAATATATAATCCAAGAACTTTAGTACAATTAATATATTAAAAGTAATGAAAAGAAGTTTTTACAAAAATATCAAGAAATTGATTTTGAAACATTGGTTGAATGTCGATGTGCAAAAAATAGATTTTCTGTTTTTAAACTTGATTATCTATCCATTAAGCCAAAACACCATTCTGATTTTTTATTATTTTAAAGCTCAAAACCTAAGGAATCTATAGACACCAAAATCGATTTCCTGAGAGGAGTGTGAAAAAAGTTATTAGAATATTTCTATTGTCACGTATTTTTCAAAATTTTAAAAAAAGTTGCATTTTTAACATTTTTGTAATTTTTTTATATTAATTTACCCCTTAATTTTCTATAGATAAATTAACTACAAGTTTCCATTAATGTTTAAAAAAAATTGAAGCCAATTGCTCCATAAATACTGAAGTTATAAGCATTTATGTAAATTGATGCAATTCAGACCAGCGATCGGGGCGAGAACGAATTCAGAAAAATCCCAATTTTTAAAATTTAATATAAAAAAAGTTACAATAAGAAACCAAAAAAATTTGGTACATGTTCTTAAATCATATGGGAGAACAAATGTACAAAGTTTCAAGGAAATCCGAGTCGGTGGGTGACAAAACACCATATTTTTGGGTGTTTTGACGCGGAATGACCCAATATCTAAATGTAGCTTTTAACTGAATATTGTGTATATAGTATTTTAAAACCTTGTTTATGGATTTAGAAGATAATTTACATTTATTTCGTAATTTGTATTTATTTCATATTCCGTTTTATTATGACAGACAAAAAAAATAATCATATGTTTAGCACAAAATGGATTTTCGTGAGGTAAATAGTTATCAAATATCTATATCAATGATTTTAATTTTACTCATTTAAATATTGGTTTGAATCAGGGTTGTTAAAAACACGATGTTGTTTTTTCATGAAAAACCCACTCCACTTAGGTGTTTTAATTGATTTTTTCTGGGGTTTTTTCACAATTAAAGAACTGATAATTCCATATAATAGTTATGTAAATGTCATTTAAATTTATTAATGTAATGTCTGAAACCAAATATTATTTGTTTGTGCTTGTGTAAAATTATATAACCAGGAATATATTACAAGGATAAAAATATTAATTCGATTTTTAGTGTATGTATCAATTAAATGTAATTGTTATATAATGAGTATACACTTAAAATGTATTGTAAATGTATTTTTAAATTGAAGTTAAAAGAAATTTTAAAGTTTAGTAGTAATAATAACTATTAAAAAAAAATTATTATTTTTTTGTATAACAAGTTTAAACTTTCTTTTTAATTTTAGTAGGTTAATTTTAAGTTCAATTGCCCACTTGGTTTTTAAGTGTTTTAAAAAAAAGGGCTTTTTTTGGGTTGGGTAAAATCATAGCAACCCTGGTTTAAATCGGTCCGTCAACCTGCTTGTTCCATCCAAGTGCAGTCACATGTCTGCTTTCACTATTGCAGATGACAAAGGGGGATCCGCACCCAAGAAGCCGATTCCTTCTGGGCTATCGGCTCCTTCTACCGTGCGAAAATCTGCCAAAGTGGTGTCCAAAAATCCCAACCCTCTTCTCTCCACTAACTCACAGACTACTGTTAAGTGTGTGCTCAGGGGCACTGACCCGGAGAGCAAAGCTCTGGCCGCTTACAAATGTAAGTTCCTTGTCTGGATGTGGGGTTGGTGATTTGTTGGGATGCACCGAATACCAAATTTGAACGAATATTCGGCCAAATTCTTGGCCGAATACCAAATATTCCACCTACCTAAACCAATTTTTATTTTTTGTTAGATCCAAATAACTTGTATTTATTATTCATCAATTTCAATTCAACATAAGCAAATATGCACAATGACACGATTTCAATGCAATATAGTTATAAAATATTTAATTAAAGCAACATGCCCTAAAGTAGAACTCATTTGTTATTAAATCAAACTTTTTAAAAAGTGTAACTTGGTAAAATCACAACACAAGAACAGAGGCAGGTAGATCCAAAATAGAATGAAAATGCAAAATAAAACCATAGCTTACAATAACTATTATTATACAATTACAATATAAAATATTTTTTTAATATTTTAGTAGAAAATTATATTTGTAATAAAAATAGTAATTATTGAACTTCAGTAAAGCTTGAGTTAACATTATAAATAGCAAAAACTTGAGTCTATCAAAAAGGAAAACAAGTCCTGATTAGTAATTTTTCGATGTTTTAGAAGATGATAACATGAAGAAATTTGAGAACATTCAAATTTCACTATTCGGCCAAACCGAATATTCGACCTAAAGTGGCCAAATACCGAATAGTAACTGAATATTCTGTGCATCCCTAGTGATTTGTGTATAGTGCAATGCAGGGCAGTGCTCTCGCTAGATCTGTCGTGTTCAAAAAATTTGAGAGCATGAATGTGTTAAATATGAACTTGGTATGAAATTGAATCACAAGTGTTACAAAAAGTTAGTAAGGGAAATTTGAAATTCAGCCTTTAAAAGATAGTTAAGTTGAATTTCCATTCCTATAACTTTTATTATTTTTCTAAATAAAACTTATTAATTGTTGTTTTCTATTTTCATGATTTTTTATTCTTATTTATGCCTGCCAATAGCATATATTTAAGGCGTTAAAGTTCTGTTGAATTATTCTTCCTGAACTAAAATTTTCTTAAAATAAAAAGGCATTGCTTCTGTTATACTAAAAAGCATAAAATATTTCAAGTTATCATCTTAGTCTATCTTGATAAAAATTCTGTTTGGCTCTCATTTGAGCATAAAAATAAATTTAAAATGTTTAGATCTAAGACTTATGTTTGAAGTTAACGTGCGCTGCCAATTCTCAAGCTGATGGCTAATTTCTGGTGCGAATAAAGATCATTATAAAGGGATTTCTGGTGTATGAAATAACCAAATATAATCCTGACACATGCTCAATATTATTAGATCTTTATTGTTCAAATAGTATGAAACATATAAATATATACACCTGCACCTGGTCCTGGAATTCTATGTTGAAAGACTTGTAAATGTCAAAAAAAATTTCCTCTCGTTTTTTTTTTCTGACCTCTGTCCTTACATTCCCAGCCCTAGTGTACGCCCAAGCAGCTAATGACCATCGCATGTCCAACAACATCAAGAAGGACATTACAATGAGGAAAGATCGCAGAGAGTTGCCAGACCATAGCAAGAGGGGCTCTTTACCACCTGATAATGCATACACTACCCTGAGTGATGCTTCAAGCTCTTTGGATGATGAGAACAGCTGTTCCTGTGGGCATAGCAGTGCCATGTCTTCTTCTCCTTCTGTTTCTCGTTCTGGCTCCCCTAGTGGATCAGATTCGAATTCTGATTCAGAGTCGGGTAAGGAATGTTTACTGGTTTTGGGCTAACTTTGGTGTTTTCGGATATTAACCGATAATTGTGGTAACTACAGTGGTGGCCAAAAGTGTGGACACTTTTTGAAAGTTTCATGTGTTTCAACTGTTACCTGTGTTCTTGCATCTATTAAATTTCGCTTAAATACAAACATTTAAATATTAAGTTGAAGGTAATTTAATGTAGAATTTCATTAAAAAAGCAGAATTAAAGTATCTGTATTACAAAATAAGTTAAGCTCATTTTAGTTGAACAATCAAGCACAGTCAATGGATTCTCTTATGCTGAAATTGCAATACAAGTTAGTGGTTCAATGACTCGCAAAACTAAGACAGATCATACTATTAGTTGCATAATTTATTCGTAATACATATAGTTTACATTAAATTGCTTTGATGATGTTGTGTTCATGGATATAGATTATATGGGACCAAAGGTCTCATAGACGGCTTCAGCGATCAGCACACAGTGGTCCTCATAAAGATTAAATTACTTTTAATTTGATACACCATTGTTGAACAAAATTTATGACTATTTACAGCACCTTAAATGTTTGTAAAACTACACATTTTACCTGAGTCCAGAGTTGACAATATCCTAATTTAGGCGGAAGCATCACGATTATCTCTCTGTTTTATCTTGTACTTTTCCTTATATTTGGGTTATTTCATGATATTCAAAATGTTAAGATTTCGCTTTAACAAGTCCTTGTGGCCCAAGAACATGGTTATAGTTGATTGGTTAACTACGTATTAACCCTTTCAGTCCCAGTGATGCCATTTGGAATCATCACTTTCAATATTTTTTTCCAAATGTTTATGTCCTGTTATGACATCCAAACACACATCATTCGATTCTTCACACTTTGTTTATTAAGCGATATTTTACATTAATCTCCAAAGGAGTCGGAACTACTATTGTTTTTATTTAGAATATAGCTAACAAGCGTTTCAACTGATTTTTGAAAAGTTCACTTCAGTTCCACTTATTTAAAACACAATATAAACTATTTTGGTTAAAATAATTGCTAAAAAATTTTTTAATAAAGTGGTCAGATATATTAAAACTCGAAGTGTTTTTAGGTAATTTAAGTATATTTTATTTTGTGTTCCACAGTTAAAAAATGTTGGCAATATTTCAAAAGCCATATAAAATTTTTTTAAAAAAATTTCTTATGGAACTCTCTTTTTTGACCTAAAATAAGCTTATTTTGTGAATGTCAGATTTTTCTGTTGTGTAGTAATTTTTTGGGACTGGAAGGGTTATTAACCAATCAACTGACAAGTTTAGGTATCTACGTCACTTAAAGCTAGGTCTACATATTACATGGAGGGACTCGGCCTTTAAACCTACTGAGAAAACTGAATTGAAGTAATTTACAATAGATAAAAGATTACATAAAAAAACTGTCCCAATTGTTTTCAAATTTCTTAAGCTAAGATACTAGTTACTTATTATTCTCTCTGTTTGTAGAAGAAGAAAGGGTTGTGAAAAGACCAAAGAAGAGACCTCACTCGCCTGTAGTGTATGAGAAAAAAGATGGCAAAGAACATGTTCATCGTAAGTGTCATTTTATATCATTATTATGCTGTTTAACATTTTAATTTAGATATGTGTTTTTGTTTTGATTTTTATTTCTAAATTACAGCTTAATAGGTTATGGAATAGCCAAAAATTTTGTAACAATTAATGCTAGTTTTTTTTATTGTACTAAAATTAATGGTTTCAATTATTGCAGTCTCATTTTAACTTAGATAGGTGAATCTTAGCTAAGATGTAATAATTTAACAACAAACAGTTTTCTGATTGATGATTAACTGATTTATTTCTTATTAACAGGTTCTGTAAAGAGACATAGAATGTCTTCATCAGTGAGCAAGAAAGGTAAATTAGGTTAGTGTTTGGTTCATATGAACTTGCTGTTTTGTTGGTGTTTTTCTTTCGTAGCTAACTAGGCACATGATTAATTCATTGTTAAAAAGAAATCTTAACTCTTAATTAATTTCTAAAATTTTCTTTTGCACATAATTTAAAAAGACATGCATTAATCTTTCTTAATTATGCCCACTTCTTGTGTTGAAACCAAGTTGATATTTAAAAATTGTACTGAATAGTTAAAGAGCAACATAGTCCTCGTCTGGTAAACTTAATTCAACCAAACTAAGCACTGTATTTTGTTTCTGCAATTCTGTCTTGCCATATGTCCTTAAAATAAATCCTAATCATTTTGTAAAAACGCACTTGTTCTTACTTTTATTTTCTTTTAGATTACTCCTATTTGCTGAAATACTTTTTCCGTGATGCAAGGTTCTTCCTGGTGAAAAGTAATAATCATGAGAATGTTGCTTTATCCAAAGCAAAAGTAAGCTTAAAGACATTTCTATTTAGTAGCCCTTCCATTAAAAATTATTTTATGCAGGATTGCGTAATGTTTTGTTTTAAATTAAAATTTCTAATTTATATTATTCTTGTGCCCAAGAGATTTATTATTCCTAATCAATGTTAGACTTCCTCAAAAGGCCCATAAGTGCTTACTGTTCCAATAATTTCTTCATTAATTATGATTAAACGTTTAATTTCATTGTGGTTTGTAATTTGACTGAAAATTACTGATACATATTAAAAAATATTTAACGTTTAAATTGCATTTAGTACAATTAAGTGTGAAATGTATGAGCTCATGATAAGTCCCAGTGCAATCAGTAATTTTATTTTTGTAAACAATGTGTAGCTCTACTTTTCCTCCATATGTAAATTTGTCTTAATCTTCTACATTTGTAAATTTTCATTTAAATTTGTTTTAGGGTGTATGGTCTACTCCTCCTCAAAATGAAAGTAAACTGAATCAAGCTTTTAGGGTAAGTAAATGCAATGACAATTTTTTTTATTAAATTTACTTCTCAAAGTAATAATCTATAATTTAATTTATAAAATAAATAATTATTTTATAAAAGTAGTAAGAATCATACATTTTTATTTTGTCAGAAGTTTTGTCCTCTAGTTTTTGGTCACTGTTGTCCACTTTTAAAGAAACTGTTAATTAAAATTGTTCAGATTATGTTTACAGTTGCATTTATCTTAATAAGTCATCTTAAATCATAACAGCAGTTTTTTTCCATACTTTGTATTTCAATAAGAATGTAAGATTTAAAATTAATAGAAAGAGCGGAAGGATTTTTAGTCTATGACAACTGTGGCTCATTCAAGTTTATTTTTTATGATTTGTAGTTATTTTTTTGAAATTTTGTCACATATAAGCTCTTACTTTTTGCTTAGTTAATATTAGCTAAATGAGAATCGGTCATACATACACACATTTATTGGCATTTTATTGTGTTTATTTAATATTATATATATTTTTTGTTTCTTTCAGACTTGCAAAAATGTCATCTTGATATTTTCAGTGAAAGAAAGCGGAAAGTTCCAGGGTGACTAAAATCTTTTATTTAATAAATCATATATTTTATTGCATTACTTATTGTTTTATGCCTTATTTTAAATGACTTTGTAGGATTTGCTAGAATGTCCTCCGAGTCCAGACATGACATTCCTCCCATTCAGTGGGTCTTGCCACCAGGATTGAGTGCTCGAGCTTTAGGAGGAGTGTTTTACTTGGATTATGTGTGCAGGTAATTAAGAACTTTTACAGAAATACATTAGAGTCCCGCCTACCCGAAAGGAACGAGACCAAAATTGAGCAGCAAAAATAACAAATTACTGCATATTTTGATAATTAAATCCTACTTTGTAAGTACATATTTATTTTTGTGTATTTATGTATGCACATACATTTCTTATTTTAACCAAAAGGCTCAGGAATTTTTTTTGATAAACCGTGATTTGAATAAATGGGACTCTACTGTACTAAATTAATATGTTTTTACAAAGCAACATTGGTGGAAGTACAGGGTGTCCTAAAAGTTCCCGTACTCCAACTTTAAAAAATCATTATCCATGTTTAATTTTTCAAATATTGAATTTTATCGTATGCTTATTATTTCATCAAATCTTTTGTTTCTATTGCTTTGTTTTTTTCGTACTCAAGTTGTTCTGTAATAAAATTCCTTGTCATTGTGTTCTTCATTGCAACATGATTTTTCGCGCATTAAGAGAATTGCGCTGCTTGAGACTCATTTGGGATGTAAATCATAATGAAAGATGTAAAGAATTTTGGCGACATAAATATCCAGTTGATGATATACCGAATAAAGATACTCTATATAAACTCGTCCAGAGATTTCGTGCGACATCAGGTTTGGTGGAAGATTAACACAGAAGTTTCAGATCGAAAATTGTTGCACCAGATTTTGTGCAAGAAACTCAACGAAGGATGGAATTGTATAGAGAACTTATCCAACAATTTGTTGCATTATTAGAAGTGAATGAATGAGATTCTTGGTTCCAACAAGGCGGTGCAACATGCCATACAAGTAATGAAACCGTGGCAGGGGTGCAGAAAATGTTTTAACTCCAAAGATTTCCCCCAATCCGTTTGAAAATTTCCCCCAAAATTTTACCATATATCATAGACTTGCATAAATTTTGTATTATCTTCGGTATAGAAAATTTTACGATATACAGAGAATTAGGGATGATGTCTTTATATGTACTTTAAGTACATTTTCTTTTATCAGGGATGTTAGTGCTTGTTCAACAGAAAAGCTGAACCTCAAACCAAATGCTTGGTTTGGAGAACCAAAAAAGCTGAACTAAGTGTGACCGATAAAATTTATATTTTAACAATTATCACAACACAACAATTGTTAATATAATAATTGTATAATACTTACTACTGAATGTATTTTTTATTTCTTTATAAACTTTAAAATCAAATAAATTTACTCTCATTTATATTATTTTGGGGAAGGGGGTCATCATCAGTTTTGTCTGTTGTGCATGTGAAAATTTTTGCTCTTCATTTAGTGTATTAGCATTAAGTTTTGGTAGTTTGGCAGTTCCATAAGGCTGAAAATTTAGGCACCGGACCAGGTTTTGCAAAAAAATCTTGACTGCCTCTTTGGGATTGAAATCCCCATCATGGTATTTTAATGCATATCCTTATTAACATGGTTCACACATTTGTAAAGAAAACAAAATTCAAACACTTTTCCAGAAAAATTCAAGGACTAGAAATTTATTAGCAACATAAAATCTAAATATATAAAACATACATAAGCCCGACACTCCATTAAAAAAAAACCTAAAACTTGTCTACTATCAAAAACCCCAATATAGGCCGAAATAGAAAAAGTTCAAACGTAAACAAAAAGAATTTAACTTTCAATCTGTTCTTGCGTTCACGGATACTTGATCAGAAAAAATAATGTGGTTGTCCGACTGGCCTGAACCGGAGCTACAAAAGATACTCTTCCGATCACGCAGAGCCACAGAACTGTCAATTATTCTGATGCAATGTGACGTCATCGGCAGATTTCGTGAAAATTACTAGCCGGCAAAATAAGTAAATCAGGAAACATTATTGGAATACAATTTTTTTTGTCACGGTAAATGATAGTCTTCTAATGGGGGATTGCGCTGGCCGTTGATCGATATTTGAAGACATCTTAATGTAATCTAATCTTAATTCATCCTCAATTTTTAATTAAAATTTGTTGTCTTTATTATTAAAATCCATTATTTAAACTAGTTATTTATCAAAATTTAAGCTTAGTTTTCATCAATATAGAATTTCTTCTAATGAGAGATTGCACTGTCAGGCCGAGATTTGAAGACATCTTAGTGTAATCTAATCTTAATTCATCTTCGCATTTTGATAATTTTTTTTATCTTCATTATTAAAATCTGGTTATTTTAACCTGTAGTTTATTGAAATTTAAGTTTAGTTTCACCTAAATTCCGGGGACCGTAAAAATTGCGATCAACCGCGATGATTGCTGAATTTAGGATACAAACGCGAAACGCTATTTAGGTTTGTTAGAACAAAATTAAAAAGTAAATTTACGGTAAGTTTTTAAACGGGAAATGAATGGCTGGTCAAGGAATTTTGTAATGCAATGTTAAAATCGAAAATAATTGAATATTTTCCACAAAATTTCCCCAGAAGGTTAAAATTTCCTCCGATCTAGGATCGCCGGATCGGACATATTCTGCATCCCTGCCGTGGACATGCTTCATTTTTTTTGGGGCGATAGACTCATCTCCGGAAATCTTAGGCCACCTCGTTCCCCTAATTTGAGAATACCTGACTTTTTTTCTTTGGGGATATTTAAAGAACAAAGTTTATGAAGATATTCCACGATTAATAGAGGATCTGAAAAATGCCATCCTGCTAAGGATACAAGATGTCACTCCCAGCATCGTAAAACGCGTTTCTAAAAATATGCGCAAAACGCCTTCAGCTTTGCTTCGATGAAAGGTGCGGACAATTTAATTATTTAATATAAAGTAAGCTCCAATTTTTTTTCTAGGTTTTATTAAAAGTGCTTTACACCATTAGCATAAAAGCTATGTTTTAAAGTGTGTTGCTTTGCGTGTAAAAAAATCACGAATCGTCAGTACGGAAACTTTTAGGACATCCTGTATATTGTGCCTATCATAAAGATGGAGGGGGGGGGGATTCTTTCAACTTTTATACAACATGTTTACTTTATTTCTGTTCTTGGTATCTATAGTGAAAGACAAGTCTAATATTTCGAGTGGTATGTTTGCAATTATAGTTATAGGGTTTTAATCTCGTGAGTTTATAATTCCGTATAATATGACCCAATATTGCTCTTTGTAAACTATGAAAATGTTTCTTGGAGGGTATTTAGCTAATGTGTATTTTATTGTCTGCAAGTTTGTCCTATACATATTATAATTTATTCTTAAAAAGTAAAGTTCTTTTTATAGTATTCAAAATTTATCATATCAGAAGGAAAAGTGTAATCCATCATCTTGAATTTCTACTTTTGTAAATGCAAAATATGTAGTGACGAAAGGTTATTAAACGTATAAACTTTGATAGATCTTTTGTTAACAGAATTTTGCGGTTTTAGTAAAGTGCACATTAATCCAGAAAATTTGTTTGTTTTAAAAAAATGTAAAAGTTTTCTTAATTTTCAGACGAGAACTGTCATTCACCAAGACCCAGCACCTGTACAACCCGTGGAATGAATCAAAGCAAGTGAAAATTGGAAGAGATGGACAGGTATATAAAGTTTTCAATGTTTATGTAATGTTTTATGTAGGTAGTTTTCATTAAAAAAAATCTTTAATCTGCTTTTTTTTTGCCCAAGTTCTTTTATCATATTTGCAGTAGTCATACTACTTTTGATTTATTAAATAATATATAAGCAATTTTTTTTTCTTCATTTCTCCAAACATTTTTCTTTCGAGAAAATGTTAAATTTTTACTGGTTGAGCCCATTTTTTTTCAATTCTTTATATTTTGTTTCTATTATCATTAGATCAAGTAGTACAGTACTTAAATTGTATTTATTATGAAATCCGTTGTGTTATGTGTTTTAATTTATTATTTTCTTTTAGGAGATTGAGCCCAAGGTGGGTGAAGAACTGTGTCGCCTGTTTCCCGTGGACGAAAACATCGATCTCATCAGCATCTTGAGAAACATGAAGAGGAACAAGACCAGGAGTTCTGCACCCTCGACAAGAGAAGATCGTGATCACCGATCCCACCGCGAGCATCGCAGGCCGGGGAATGTTGCTGCTCGCAGAAGCTCGCCCGATCCTATGAGGTTAGCTCAGTGCTCATTGCCAACCTGGCATGAACTGTCCCATTTTGGATTGTTGCCTAAGAAATTCAATCTTTCTGCACCTGGTGGCTGAATTTGGCAGAGGAAATACAGAGTTAAAATCAAGATGTGAGGAATCGAAACGCCTTCGTCTAAATTTATCTGAGGATGAATCAAAAGGGCTTCGTCTAAAATTATCTGAGGATGAGCCAAAAGGGCTTCGTCCAAATTTATCTGATGATGAATAAAAAAGGGCTTCGTCCAAATTTATTTGATGATGAATAAAAAAAAGGGCTTCGGCCAAATTTATCTGATGATGAATCAAAAGGGCTTTGTCCAAATTTATCTGTTAATGCATCGAAAAGCCTTCTGTAGTAATCGGATGATCACCACTAAGTCGCGTTTGAAGTTTAAGTTATGCATAAAAATCATCTACGAAAAAAGAATGTGGATAAAGTTGTGCCTTTTGTTCAGTGAATGATGTTGTGATGTTTAGTGCTACGATTAGAACCACAAAAATTTGCATGCCTCCGGTAAAGTATGGTGCTCAGAATTGTGAAGTAAAGGGTTAAAACCATAGCTTCCGTATAAAGTTGGAACTTTATGGATTCTTTCAGGGCATTTTAAACTTTCATGAGGGTGGACTTTTCTTTTCCGGGTTTTCTAAATTGGGATCTTGGGACTTTCAAAGATCAGTGATATCTCAATCAAATCGGACTAATGAACTATATGTGCCAGTGAGTTTATTTTTTCCTTCTGTCCTAAGCACTGTAGGTGGGACTGGTAAGTTTGAATATATGCAGTGCTTTGAACTATCTCAAAATGAAAAATATTAATCCCTCTCTTAAAATACAAAGAACTTTCCATCTGTTCCGATCTTCTATCTTAAACCAAGCACTACCTTATGTGTTATGGATTGAGCTACACCAATGAACTATATCAATATAATAGCGTATCCGTTCGCCTGTTTTCCACTTCTGCCTCGTATCAATGTGGACTTATGATGAAATTTTTCTATGTGCGGTTTTTCCGCACTGGTATGTGTTCATTTTTCTCTCTTAATGTGATATTTTTACTGTACTATGTATATGTATGCAGCCAACATGTGTTATGTTTCTTTTTAACAATAGTAGTACATGAGGTTAAATGCAATTCAAAGGGATTATTTTTAAATTGTGATGAACATATAAATATTCAGAGATATTCGGTAAAGCACTGCTTGAGCTGGGTATTTGTTTGAAATTTTGAAGCCTATTGCAATATACCTTGAATTTTTTAAGGAATTTCCAAGTGAATTAGGGTTTGAAAGATTTTCACTGAAACATTGAATTTTGAAACCAAACACATTTTTTTAAAAAAATTCTTTCCATGTAATTTGGTGATAGATGGCAATGTATTTTATTGCCATAGTTAACAATCATTTGCAGTTGCATCCGTGCAATCTGAGAATTATTTATAATTACACTATAGTTTTCTGGCTCGTTCAAATGAATACAATATGAAGGGTGTAGTAGCCAAACCCTCATTCTCCAAAACATTACTAAGATATAGAGTTCAGGCATTCATTGGAGATTTTGTCCAATTGAACTTCCTATTATCAAAAGTTGCCAATGAAAGGACTTTGACCAGACCTTATCCTCATATATTAGTTATGCTTTGGAGGATGCGAGTTTTACTACTTTGCACTTTATTTATAATCTTGTGGTTTCACTACAATTTTACACTATATCTAAATTTATATATTCCTGTTACAGTTAAAAAAAATTTTTGCTAAGTAGTAAATACTAACAAAATAGAATTTCCCATTGCAAGCCCAATTGAATTTCCCATTATCAAAAGTCGCCAATGAAAGGACTCGGACAAGAACTTATCCTCATATCTTATTTATGCATTGGAGGATGCTAGTTTTACTACTTAGCACTTCATTTATAATCTCATGGTTTCACTATATCTAAATTTATATATTCTTGTTACAGTTTAATTTTTTTTTTTGCTGAGTAGTAGATACTAAAAACGAGTTAAGTAGGAAACTTTTTGGGGGACATGATGATATAAAATATGGATATTAAATATAGTTTTTAACTATAACTTTGTCCACAGTACCAGGGTTCGAAAGATGGATCACCTTAAATTATAAAGGATTAATATACTTTGGTCTGTCTTAACTTGTTAAGTAGAACACGATTTGGAGCCCTCATTTTATGTAATTACTCAAAAAGTTAGAAACTTAAAATCTCCCTATTTTACGTTGCTTGCTTCATACTATGTTTATTAATTAAATTGATGTGGCCTGTTTTTTTTTATAAAGCTAACATTTTGACCTACATATTGAAAAAGTTAACAGATCACTGTATCTTATAATTCAGATATCTTTTGTCTAGCTTTTTGACTTGGGCTTTTTCTGTATTTTAGGCCCCAGTTTTTCTAGCAATGAACTTACATTCCAAAAACTTATAAATCATTCCAAAAGTTTATCTATCTATTTTTGTCATTTGGAAATGTTTTTGAGGTAATATCTTCAAAAGTAAACCCAATTAGAGTGTTCTAAGAAAATCAAGGATTTTAGAAAATTAAAAAAAATTATGCAGACAAAGCCACCCCATTTTTTTCCATTTTCATGATGTTCAGGAGGTAGATGTTCATCACAATTCCAATTAAGTAATATTTAAATTATTTTCAGTTTTAACTTTGCAGTATAATTCTAATTGAATGCATGTTGACTGCTATTGTTAGTATTTAGAATAATTAGACCACAAACATTAGTGTTTTTTTTAAGTACCATGTTTTTTTTATTGTATTCAATGTAGAATTTTTATTTAATCTTTATATGAGTATTAAGATTAAAATTAATTTATTCTAAGAAAGAAAATTTTAATAACAACTATGTTCTGACATTCCAATAAAATTTACTTAATAAGTTACATATATAAATTTAAAAAAAAAAGCCATCCAAGTATATGTACTGTAGACTCAACATTTAAACTTAACTAAGCATTATTTTTTTTAATTTCTTGCATTTTTTAATAACATTTATATTCACTTGCGCTTCATTAAAATGTATGTACCGAGTTGCAAAACATACAAAACTGTTAGCATATATAATAACTACAGCTAAAAACATTTTTAAGAACATTTGGCAGTAGTAAACTAGATAAATTGGATGCAATATTTATATTTTCAAAATTGTCAATTATGTATTTTAAGGATTTCAGTGAAATTAAGTGGCTTTCTTTAGTGTGGTATTTCTTCTTCTAATATATTTAGTAAGTATTCATTTCATTAATTAAATGTAAAACTTTATTTTAAATGTATAGGCGACGACGAAGAAGACCTGAAAATTTCGAACAAGCAAGACCTAAACGGAATCGTCAGGAATATGAAGGTTTTTCTATGCTTAAAAAAACCCATTTTGATCCAACTTATTTTATTTATATTAAAATTAACTAGTAAATTTAAATAACTTTAATTTTATTATTTTTGTGTTATTTGTTGGCTTAAAAATTCATTGACTTTTCACTGTTATATATAAATGGCTCAAAAGTTAGTTCAATGAAATATAATTTAAGATTATCAATATTTGCTAAAACATGTTTTAAAAATAAACCCATGAATCATTTTAAAGCTGCTTTTGGAAGCAGCTTAAAATTTACCTTAAAATTTTTGAACAAAAGTCATCTGTAACAATAGAAATTATCTACATAGCACAGTCAAACATTGCTATACTGAATCTTATGGTATTTGTACTCCTTCAAAGTTCTTGGTAACTTTTAAAGTTTTTAATGAATACCTATACAAGGTTTGTTTAATTAAACCACTGGGTTTTAAAAGCAATTTAAACTAAATGTTTTTTCTAAATTTCTCCAGTTTAAAATTAAATTTTACTTTTTGGTTTTATAAAATGTGAGGTATTATTATGATTTTCAAAACTATTAAACTTGGAACTCAAAAAAAAAAAAAAATTGAAAAAGCATGTGAATATGCTTCAATTTAGAATCGAAAAAACAAAATGAGAAACTTTTTATTACACAATTTAAGTTATTTTATTTATTACAACCTATTTGATTTTTTTTAAAGAAATTCAACGAGACATGTGACAATATCAAGGGCTCTACACTATAGCAATATTTGCCTACATATTTAATTTGATATATTTGGTTTTACCTTTTTTGATACAAAACTGATTTTGTTATTTATTTAAGGTTTCTACAGAGGAATGCCAGGAAGGGACAGGTATTATTATTTTTTTTATTATCATTCAATTGTTTTTGTATTAAATTCAAACTATGATTTATCACTTAATTTTTTCAATAATATAGTTTTTGGCTGAGTAAAGTTATTTTTAAGATTTTTTCTTACAAAATTTATTTCTTAGGTATTCCATAGTAATAAAGATATAACTTTTTTGCTCTGTTTATTGAATTATATATTGTTATATATATATATATATTGCTTTTTAAGAAAACTTAAGTTATTTGTTAATTTTGTAGGTCACCTTCAGACCGCTTCAGAAATCGTCCGAATGTAATGAATGGTGTAAGTGAAATTGTAAAGTTTTTGTAATGTAACTACATATTTTTTGTCTTATATTTTTTATTACGAATAATATACTTTGTGCTGTAGAAATCAGTCCTACCATATTAAATTAATTTATAGCAATAACAGGTATATTATCTATTGTTGTTTTTAAAATATTTTCTCATTTCATTATTTTAAAATTTATTATAGCAAAACTATGGAGATTTCCCTAGAGACTACCACCAAAGAAATGCTATGCCTGTTATGCCATATGGCCCTCCGGTAAATGTTATTGTTTTTTATGACTTCTTTGAATTAATTAAATGTTATCACTGATTTTGTGAAATTGATGAATAATTTTGGTTAGTTATTATTAATTAATGGTTTTGAGTAGGAGGAATACTGTTTTTATATATTTTGTACTAACATTTTATAGGCTTAAATTAAATTACCTCTCTTTAATCAGATAATCAAATTTTGAACACTTAATTTTTATTTTTGTCTGAAAAACATTGAACAAATTATAATTATTATCAGTATTAATTTAAAATGATGTTTGTCAACTAAAGCTTTTTTAATTATGTGCAAATAATTTGAGGGGTGGGAATTGGCCCATTACGTAGTAATATATGTCACAATCCCTTAAAAAGATAAGGACATTCTCCATAGGTATCCTTAATTTCAATAAGGGACACACTCTAGCTCACTTAATCTTATTGTTGACTATAACTCCATTACAGTTATTAGTTGAACTTGTTAAACAAAAAAAAAGTTTTAATACACTGCTCTAGTTTATCATATATGTTACTTGGATTTATGATTTAGCAAATCAGATACAAAACCTTAAATTGAGATTTTCATTAACTACAGACTGAGCTAATGCTAAAAGTTCTTTTTACACGAAATTGCTTTAGGTGGAATGCTACTTAACCTGAACAAAAAAAAAATCAGAATTTGACCTTTTCTTCTTGGTAATAAAGTTTTGAACAAATGAAACAAAACATTAAAAAAAAGCGGCAAGCAAAATTAAAAAATAAATTGTCTTCTACTTGTCTGACAAAATTACGAGATCGTCCATGATTCATTAGTTTTAGTTCAATTGCTGTTCCTCAAAAAAAATTCTATAGTATGTACTTTCTCCAAATAAATTTCATTTATTTAATTACTAATTGTAAACATGCATTATTACTGTTTTACATTATAAAATTAAGAGTGATTTTTAGATGCTATTTTGGTTCACTGGTTCAATGATTTTTTTTTTTCATTTATGTCCTTATATAACCCTAAATATAATAGCCTAAAAATCCCTCAATTTTTGCAGAAAGTTTTAAGAAAGTGAGAAACCAGTACTAAAATACCTGTTTTGGATTGTTTGAAGTTTGTGCATTGTTTGAAGGAATATGCAATCTTATGGCTTTTAAAAAAATGAAGTTTGTGTTTTAAACTTTCAAATCATTCGTTTAGTGTAACTATCCCCAGCCCCCATTCGCCATGGAGCCACCAGCCTACTATGACAGCCGATCAATGCATCACCCTGACTACAATGCACCCCCAAGACCGAGACCTGTGGATAAGAGAGCTGTAAGGAATATGCAATCTTATGGCTGTTAAAAAATGCAATGGGATTTTTTAATGATAAACTGTGGTGAACTATCTGCTTCATTACCTTTCCATTATCTTTTCATATCCACTAGGAATGTATCTTATGCCTGTTTAAAACTACTAGTTTTTTTTATTGAGGATTTACTGAATTTTCTAACATCAAATTTTCCTAACCCAACATACTGAAAATGTGATTTTCCAAATGTTGTGCTCTACTCCACTTATGTTTCTTTAATCTTTTCTGTACTCCTAGAAATATGCCACCTTTTACCTGTTTTAAAATGCAATGGAATTTTTTATTGATGGTTCTCAAATCCTTCTAACATTGAGTTCTTCTCACCCCAACTACTGAATAAGATTTTATACCTGTTGGATGTCTTCTACCTACTTCATCAAGTTTCTATAATCTTTTCACTTCTAGGAATATGCATTCTTATGTCTGTTTAAATATACAGGGTATTTTTTTTTTTGTTGATGAATTACAAATTCTTCTAACATCAATTTTTCTGATCCAATAAATTGATTGACATTGTTTTAACTGTGGGAGGTCTACTTACTTTATGTTTCTATACTCTTTTCATATCTCCTTTGAATATGCAATCTTATGCCTGTTTAAGAATACAATGGGCTTGTTTTTATTAATGATTTGCAAATTCTTCCAACATCAAACTTTTCTAATCCAATATTCTGCATGAGATATTTCCCTAACTGCAGGGTTATACTTGTTTCTTTATGTTTCTATAATCTTCATTTCCCCTTCAAATATTCAATCTTATGCATGTTTAAAAATACAATGGTATTTGTTTTTTATTGATGATTTACTATGTCTTCTAAAATCAAATTGTTATAAGCCAATAAACTGCATGCGATTTTGTAACTGTGATGGTCTACTTACTTCATTATGTTTCTATATATATATATATTTAATCTCCTTTTCTAGTATGAAAGATCTGTTGATGAGTTTATCCGTCGAACTGCCCGTGTGCCATCTTCAAGCCGAGGAGCCGATCGGAGATACAACAGAGAAAAAAGATAAATATTATAAGAGTGCATTTTGTACAATCTGTGTATATGCATTTGCAATTGATGTGCTGATGTGTCATTTACATGTACTCAAGTGGAATATTTTATTGGATGTGGATATAGTCCTGATTGTTTAAGAAGTCTGTTTATGTACCTATTAAGGATCTTTTTTTATTTTTGTTGTCGACAAGCATTTTCTTGTGTGATGTTGTTGCTTAGAAAACTACCATTTGTACTTAAATAGTGGATTCCAAAGTTGATTGTTATCGGTACTCTGTTGTATTGTAAGTTTAATAAACAAAAGTAGTTAAAAAAGTAAGATTGATTTTGATTTAAGTATTAGGGTTTCCTTGTATTTTTAGTTACACATTATTTTTTTAAACAATTAAAAGCAATTTTTAGTTGTGTGTGCTTGCATACTAATGCAAATATGTATTCAGAAGCTTGTTTTAATTTTCAAAAATGTTACAATAGTAGGTTTTTTGCCAGTTAAAATTTAATGCAGACAACTTATGTTCCACTAAGAAAACGTTTCCTAAATATTTTGTTTAATGAAAGGACTTTTTTTTTATTCTAAATGCTAATTTTTTAAAAAAAATGTACCTAAGGCCTAAATATCACAGATTAAAAAAAAAGTTGATCAGTTCTAAGATTCAATGTAAGGATGGAAATTATATGTTTTACTTATATGGTGTCATTTTGGAGCTTGTTTGTAATATTTTAATGATCGAAAGCAAAAAATATGTGCTTGCAAAATATTGTTTTCAAATTTGTTTTACTTGGTGCTCTTTAATTTTATTTAAGATAGAGTTTCTTTGTTATTGATGATCAAAGTTTTCAATGGACATTGTCATATTTTCACCAAAAGTTTAAAGGTGTAAACGATAATACTACAAACAAATTTCGATTGTGAAATTGACTATCTTGATTTGCCAGACACAAAATTCACGCTAGTTAAAAACCTTTTTCCAAAAAGGAGTTAGCTGTGCTATGTTCAAGTTATTGTTCATATGCTACTGTGTGGTAAATTTGCATGTTCAACGAATGTTGGAGTTTATTTAGAGATTGATTCTTAAAAGGGAGGTAGATATTAAAAATTGTCACATTGTTTTGGAAGGTAGGTTATAGAAACCCTGATTCCACTAAGAAGCCAGAATATTTAATAAAGCCTCAAAATGATACAGCAATTTCATTCCAAAATTGCCATTTTTAGATTTATTTTTCTTTGGAAAAACTAAATATTTTAACAATAAGTTATCAAGTACTGTTTCCTATAAGTCCACTACACTGCTCAAAAGCATTAGGGGAGCACTTTGCATATTCTTGTTAACCCTTTCAATTCCAACTTCCTATTTTTTATTCTAAAAATCTAAAATTTGTGAAAAAGATTCATTATACATCCAGAATGAAATGGTAAAAAACTGGGGGGAAATCTTAATTTAATAACAAAAATTTAGATGAGGAAAATAACAGAATAAATTTTAATGAATAAAATTTATCTTTTGAATAAATTTTAACAATAATTTTTGCAAAACTAAAAGTTAAAATATTTTAAATTTTGTTATCAGAACTTTCTTTATGCGCAAAAGGATAACACATTTTTGTTTTACAGGGATATTACACTTGTTTACTAAACAATCTTTTATTTTTTCGTAAGCATTTCTTAAACACATTTTCCTACTATTTTTTAATACTCTTAGAGTAATCCTTTTGATATTTCCTATTACTTACTAAGCAATATTTTTTCTCTTATTATTTTGCAAACGTATTGATGTATTATGTTTTCTTGCCATTTGGAAACATGCAAAAGATTGAATTGAGTATATTTACAAAAAAAAAAAGTCATGCTTCACACTTCTATGCTAAAACATTTCAACCAAAGACATTAGTGAAGGTGCTTCTCGTTAACATGTTGTCTTGGATACTAAAGAACAAGTGAGAGATTTTTTTTTGCATTTGTACTGTATCAGTAAAAAGTGTTGTTTGATGGTTTTTTTAAAGTTTCATATCATTATAGTTTATCTTTGTGTATCGTTTCAAGTAAACAAAGTAGTTGTATATTGATCTCTAGAATTTTGTCCAAGGGTTGTGCTGATAGGAATATATTTTTTTCTTGAATTACTGTTATTATTTTATTTCTTGTGAATGTTGTCACAATGATTATTTGTTGTAATAGTGCTGTATAATTTGAGGTATTTTTTGAAAATTACATTTTCATATCTAAACGCCTCCTTGTAACTTGTGTAAAATAAAAGATTTTTTAGTATATTGGATTGCTTTTTTGTGTAAAAAATATTTTAAAAAGTAATATGTCATTATATTTTTTTACTTTGTAAAAGCCCTTCTATTATAAAATTAAAATATTAAGACTGCATGCAAAAGTATCATTTTGAAGGAGAAGAGAAATTGTGTGGTTTTTACTTAAATTTAAGATTATATATTTCTTAAAATTAATAGATTTGATTTATATATTGCACCTTCTAGTTGAAAAACAATTCAAGTCACAAAATTGCAACTCAATGATGCCATTTTTACTTTACTTTGTCCTAATATAAAATGTGGGGCAATGAACGTATTGCGATGGGATCAAAAATGGAGATTTTGTGTTTTCTACACTTTGGATGGTGGTGTTTCTAAAAAGGAAAAAAAAAATCGAACATGGGTCCGCCTGTCTAAAAGTCCTCTTGCTTGAACTAATAGAGTTGCAGACTTCAAATTTGGTACACGAGTTACTGCCGGCGTGAGAATTTTCCGTTATTTAGCATTTTTGACGTTTCCTCTTTTTTTTTTTCAAGTTTTTGTTCGAAAAATGGAAACTGAATCGTAAAATTATTTTGATCGCCGTACTTCAACTAGTGCGAAAATACGTATCGAATGTCGTTTATTGTCACGGTAAATTGACTCCAAGATTAAATTTTCTCATCTGCTTGGTTTTTCGATCACGTCACGTGTAAAGAAGTTGGCCTGTGAGAAGAATATGCCTTCAATCTTAAGTCATATCCGTACATTGTAGTACGCTCTCAACTAGGGCAAGACGGAGAATCAGCAAGTGCATGGTCCATGTAATTGCTTTAAAAGAGAGAAGAACACAACATCATTTTTTATTTTTTTAAAGTGAACTATACGGATATTATCTGCCTTGATATTGTATGGTAGGTATATCTATATACATAAAAGGCGACTTTTGTTTGCCTGTCTGTTTGTATAGGACGCAAAAACTTAAGAACCACGCAACAGATCGTCACGAAATTTGGCACAAAAAGTCATCTCATCACCAGAACAAACATAGGCTAAGAATTTTTCGAATCGGACCATTCCTTCGAACGTTTTAAGGGGAAAAGTACACCACTTTCGCTCAAATCCGATCATTTTTTCTCTTTCGTGATGCCATCAGGCAAAAAAAAAATTAAATTAAACTTTTTAGAAAACAATTGAAATTGAAAATGTTTAATTTATTTAATATTTGTTCATTGCCTGCAGAAACTAAATTAATAGTTTAAAAAAATTTTTAGATATGTTTCAAGTTACGTAATCCTACCAGTCTCCATTTTATTATTTTATTGTATAGATATGATTTTAATTATGAATTTTTTAAAAGCATAGTTAAGCTTTTACTGAACTATGTTGTTTTTTGAAGACCGTCGCACTACAGATGCATATTAGGGTTTCATGTCTTACTTTTTCGCCAATTACTTAGCCAAATTATTACAAAGAACGTGCAAACGAGCATTTTTTTAATAGCTGGTTGGTTGTGCGATGGTCTTTGCGCCAGAGCTGAATGGGTGTAATAGTAGCTATATATTTTCCTCGCCAAATTTTTCAAACACGCCAAATGAGCTAAAATGTTTTTATTCGGGAAATTACTCTGACATTATCTGTTAATTTTACAGCATTTTTTAAATTTTGAATTTTTAATGAAAAAAAGTAGCGGGATTTTGTACTTTAATAACGAACGGTATCAGCAACATAAGCTTATTAAAAAGTAAATAAACTTATTAAAAAAATGCAAATCGTTTGCTGTTTGCTGGAGTTGCTTATTTTTAATTCTTACTGATTATATTTTTACTTAAATATGTATTCTCTTTAATTTGAGCTTCGTATCAAAAGTATTTTTGAAATTAATATTAATTATTACTATATCCAAGATGGGTAATTAAATCGAAAAATTACTGGGTAATCTTCATATCTTATGTAACTCAAATGAAAGAAAAAATAGTTAAATTTACTATTAAATCATTTTTTTACCTCTACCCGGGCAACGTCGGGTATAACAGCTAGTATATATATATATATATATATATAATATATATATATATATATATATATATATATATATATATATATATATATATATATATATATATATATATATATTAGGGTGGTCCTTAAAAACGAATTTTTGATTTCAAATAGTGCCACCCCCTCAATTTGTTCATTCAAATGAAAAAACATTCCCTGCAAAACTTTAGCAAAATAAATTAATAATAACACGTGCCCCACGGGGCTTGAAGTTTTAAAAAACGCAAAATTTTGGGGTGCTTTCTTAATAATTCCGTTATAAATCAATATCTATGCAAACTACGAAAAACCACTCAATACAAATGTTATAGAACATAAAATTTCCTACCACTTTGTAATTTACACTTTTGATCTAAGAACGACAGGTTTCGAGTTATAGGGAAAAGAACGAGCAATGTTTTACGAGATTGAAAATCATTGCCACACTACACAAACGCTATCAATCACAATGGTGTGACATAAAAGGGATTATTTAGATAACTTTTAACTGTTCTGTCTAAAAATTAATTAAAAAGGAACAGATGCAAAAAAATACACAATTAAAATATACCACAATCTAAAGTACTACGACCGGCAGGGCCGTCACGTGGGTAAGGTGGGGGGGGGAGGGGCAGCACTTTCTCAAATTAAATAAAAGATTACATACAGAACTATTTGTGTAGCTAATAAACAAATGACATTCTAAGAAATTTAAAGATGTATCTAATCAAAGCCTGTTTGCAGGTACAATATGTGTGTGTGTGTGGGGGGGGGGGGGGGATGAAAGGGCGTATTGGTTTTACAAATCTTAATTTTAATATAAATAAATTACCACATACTATACTTATTATAATATGTATAGCTTCAGTGCAGTTTTTCAATTGTAGGATGTGTACTTTTTGTGTCAGTCTTGCACAGTCAGTAAAATAAATTGTTTTTGGATTCATTCTATGTAAACTGATAGTTGAATTCTTAACATCACACCTCTTTCCTTGCCAAGTTTACGAATTTTAAAGATCTTGTATTCCCCTTCCTTTTAAATATTTTGCTTAGTTGCACCATTATAATGGATCTAATTTCTTGAAATCTTTCTTAATGTGAAATCTCTGTTATGGAATATGTTTTATAATCATTCTTACGCAGTGGTTTCTTTCGCAGTATGAATACATGCTTTCCTCTAAAATTTGAGATCCTCATCTATTAAAAAGGAAACACTTGCGTAATTTCAGGTTTACTTCACCCATATTTAAAAAGAATATGCGTAGCAAATCTCCACGAGATAGCAATTTGGCACCGGCTACTTGGTTTTTCATTGAAGCAATAAGAAATATCTGTTTTCGAGGCATAATTTAGTAAAACGAACTTCCTATGCACCTTTGAACAAATGACCGAAACTCATACAAAGTTGCCTTTGCCATCTATTTCAAAATAACGTATAAAGCTTATTAAAATGCAACAAAGTCTTTTGAGCAGTTACAAAGGTTAACATCTTTTCTGCCATCACCATATGCAAGAATTTTTTTTATTTGCTTTAACTAGAGGCAGTAACCATTAAAAATGCAAGGGAGGGGGTGGATAAACATGTGTGTCCCTGTATGACTTATGGTGTATCGCTTTTTCCATTAAAAAAGCTAACTTCATTGCTAAAGCACCGCCCCCCCACCCCACCCCTTACCCACGCGACGGCCCTGACAGTATTTAAATTGTGGTGCATTTTAAATGTTTTTTTTATGTCAATATTTAAATATGTCCCGTTTCAGTTGATTTTTAGACAGGAAAGTTTAAAAGTTATCTAAGTAATCAAGTTTTAGGTCGCACCATTGTGATGGATAGGGTTTGCGTAGTGCGGCCTCGTTTGCGTCGTTTGCGTAGTGCAATCTCGCATAATATCGCTCGTTCTTTTCCCTATAACTCGAAACCTATTGCTCATAGATTAAAAGTGTAAATTACAAAGTGGTAGGAAATTTTATGTTCTATAACATTTGTATGAGGGGGTGGCACATTTCGAAATCCAAAATTTATTTTTCCCCATGTTAATAAGGACCACCCTAATATATATATATATATATATTCGGGCTTGTGTGCTTGATCAGAGATCCGCTTATAAGAATTCGTCAAGTAAGAAAGACACAGAAAGAATTTTTACTGACACAGAAGAAAGGAAGTACACCCAGGGTGAAAGCGGGAATCGAACACGCAAACGTTGCAGCGCGCAAACTGCTAGCGTAATGGTCTGCGATCCAAACCACTAGACTATCCGGGTCCCTCGGGCCTGTTTGTTTTGTGTACCTGAAGAAAAACATGATTCATAAATGTCAGATTTTTTAAAATGTTAACCTTGCTTACAAAGTTAGTTATTTTATGTACTGGCATAACTGTAGGATAATTACTGATCATTTTTATCCGTGTTTTTATTTGAGTCTGAGAGAAGGTTTAAGGTAGAATTTGTAGCTTCTTGCTATCCTTTATTAACAAAAAATTTATTGCTATACATAGAATACAAATAGACACATAGAATTATTTATTGCTATTTTGATTAGTTTTTTTTAGATAGTATTCCTTATTGTCCTAAAAATCAACATTTAACAAATATTTTTTTTTAATTGCTGTCCCTTAAAGTAATAATTAAATCTGGTAAAGCAGTAATATACTGTAAACCCCCACCTCGTAATTATATTTAAAAAATTTCGGCCCCACTGCTTTTTTAGCTTTTTTCATATTTTTGGGTTATCATGCCTGTTTCTAGTATTTGTCGTCACAATGAGGTTCCCAATCAAAAAATACATTGATGTCTGCCCCACTTGACGAAAGCTTACAAGCGGTTCTTTGAACAAGCACACAAGCTGGAATATATATGAATCATACCATACCAAAATACATTGAACAGGCGTAAGAGACATCTGCCCTAGAATTTTTTTTTGGTTTTAAATTTACAGTAAACCTACACTATATCGCGCCTCTTACATCGCGCATTCGGATATATCGCGCCTTGTATCATGTCTCCCAATTTTTCCTCCATAAGTATTCTTCTTAAAATCTTTATGATGCACACATTGTCAAGATTTTAAACATGAAAAAAATTTCAAAGGAAAACAGGTTATACTAGAAAATTCAAAGCAGCTAACTTTAGATGGATTTTTCTAACTAGAAATTAAGTTAAATATAAGTATTACTTGTGCAATACTGTGTAATGTTCATAATTGAGTATAATAAGTTCTTTATAAATGTTTGCTCCTTTTTTTTTTTAAAAGAAATCATATTATTTAATATGATTTAGTTTTATCTTTCAAAAAACACACTGTGCTTTATTTTAAAAACTTTGTAAAGAGCATAATTACTCAAAAGTATAATATTTCTCAAGTACCTCGTTATATCTCGTTTTTTGCTTGTCTCCCGGGAAGCGCGATATAAAGCATGCTGAAAAACGAAAAGAGTTTCAGACATCAAATTTGCTGCCCATGGGTCAGTGCCCGTTGGATGTCATATATAATAGGGCATTTCCACGCGTGACCGACACTACATAAGAACGATTTAACCAATTTCGTTTGCATAATTCATAATTATTTTCTATTTATTAAACAAAATTATTGTATGTCAGTGTACCCCTGAGAATATAGTATTTTTAGCAATCAGTATTTTTTTTAATTTAATATTTAAATAAAAAACTAATAAAAATGTCCTGATGTGACTGACACTACGCGAAAGTTCGTAGATTTCTGGCTATTATAAAAATACTAATTTCTTCTGATTGTGCAGTAAATCAGCATTCTGCCACTGCTTATTTTAAGTAGGTTTGAGGCTAAGTATATTAATTGAAAAAAAAAAGTATTGAAATGCCATAGGAAATAATTTATTAGCATTTTTGTGCGTGACTGACACTACATTCAATTCATGACTGACACTACATTGTGAATTGTATCACAGATATGGAATTTTAAGCAATAATAACACAACATATGTAAATAATTTTGAACATGGTAAGTTAAAAATTGCATAAATGGTAAATTATGGTTAGAAAAAGTTACACAAAGTCCCCTAAAGTAGGTTTCTGGTAATTTCTTAAACTCTAACTTCTTCTTCAAAATGCAGCAAATCAACCAAATCAACATTCTACCAGTGCTCATTTTAAGTTTAAGGTTTAAAGCTGAATCATTTAATAGCAAAAAAGTATTGAAATATCATAGGAAATAATTTATTAACAATATTGTGCGTGATGCATGACTTACACTACATTCAACTTGTGACACACTACATCATGTGAATTGTATCACAGAAATTGAAATTTAGGCAATAATAACAAAACTTATGTAAATAGTGTTGAACATGGTAAGTTAAAAATTGCGTACACATTAAAAAATATATATAGTTAGAAAAAGTTACACAAGGTCCCCTAAAGTTGGTTTCTTGTAGCTTCTTACTTCTTTATTCAATAGCATTTTCTGAAAAACCTTTTTAAAGTCCACGCAAAAAGACTTCCCGACCATTTCAGATGCTTCAGGTTTACTGAATAAGCATCTTTACTAAATGTTTTCCCACAAAATTTTTAACGATAATTTAACTACAAGAGGAAATAAAGCTCTTTTATCCAGCATCAAGTTCATTTTCAGAATTTTGTTGAGAGGTTTTCCTTCTTGCAACATTGAAATTTGTTTAATTAGCCGTGTAGTATTTTGGTTAATTAATGAAACATTGGCAGTGGTTTTAAGTAGGTATTTGTTTAATTTTAAAAAACGGAGCAATTTTTGAGTGTCAAGAATCTGAAATATTTATCTTTCTTTGATAAACATATGTCATTTAATCTACCTATTTTGCCCTTTACACAGTTGTCAGAAATGTATAATAGTGATGTATTTGGGCAGATTTCTGGCAGATTTCTTATGCAAAGTGAAAAAATCTTTAGCAATATGTGGGTCAAGTTTCATAGAAAGTGTGACTTCTTTTATTCCTTCATCACTGTATCACGAAGTCCATTAATTGGTCCTTTAAGATGACTAAAGGCAAAGATGGCTATAACTTTTTTAAGAGAATTACCACCCAAGGTTGTCAAATGGTTAGAGGATTGCAATGGAGGTGGAATACTTTTAATTGAAGTGTTGTCTGTAAAGTAGTTTTTGCTTTCATTTTCTTTAAATTTTTGAAATTTATCCCATCTTAAAAAAATTCCCCTTTGCTTTCTTTTTTCTTTTAGCTGTTGATATAGCCATCTTAAAACAAAATTATCAAAATATAAGAAATCTACAAATATTATAGCTAATCTAAAACATCTAGATCAAAAAGAATTTGTGACTGACACTACAAAGCTAAAATGTGTTATAAATAGAGAAAATGCTTTTTATTTTAAAATTAAAAAGGTGTGGAATTACACAGAGGTTACTATAGTAAGAAAATATCGTAAAAAATTTGAAGCAAAACCTTATTTTAAAAAGTTATATAAACTTTTACATCTTTTCGTGACTGACACTACAGTGAAAAAGGAGATTTTTATCTTTCTATTTAAATATCGTTTATTTTGAAATACCAATTAAAAATGTGTTTTTAAGGTAGTTCTGATAGTGTATTTCAATAATTTCACCAAAAATCTGATAAAATGTGTTTCCTACCTTAAAATTCATTTGTTCAAAATGATGAAAAACACAAGACCATGCTTTAAAAATGGTATGGGTTATGGTATGATACATATATATTCCAGCTTGTGTGCTTGTTCGAAGAACCGCTTATAAGCTTTCGTCAAGTGGGACAGACACAGAAAGAAATTTTACAGTCACAAAGAAATGAATAACACATAGACAAATAACAACATTTATTGACTGTCACAAACATCCATGCCTGACCGGGATTCGAACCCGACCTCAGCAGCTCCAATGGCTAGTACGCTAACCATTCAGCCGCCGAGGCGGCATGCTTTAAAAACAAAGCAGCCATTTTGAAGCTGCTGTGTTGCCAAAGATGAAACAATAGTAGTTGTTGATACAAGAAAAATAAAATTCAAACCTTTCTAAAGCAAATATAAAAGTAACAACTGTAGAAAAAAAAAAATATTGCAGTCGTGGTCTCTTCTGATGTGGAATTACCCAATAATGTTTTTCGAAAGATTGCCCCTGCGTAAGGTAGCGGAAAAAGAACTTTTTAGATTTTAAAGTTATTGAAATTCCCATGTAAGATGTATAACTGGTACCTTTAAATGTGTATTATAATTTTTAAAAATCCAAGACAAATAACTTATTTTATAATGGTAATAGTGTATTTTTTATGGATTTATTCTTAAGATAATGTTCAAATCAAAAATGCAAAAGTTCCCTACCGTTTACGCAAATTAGGGAGGTTAACAAATTGTCTTAGAAGTATTTAATACAAAAAAATATGATAATCAAATATCATCGAAATTCCATTTTATTCATTTTAATCGGGCAAAAAATGTATTTCTCATAAAAAAAATTTTTAATTTGTAGTGGCTTTATTGTAGATTAACATAAAAAAAATTCTAAGTGTTTTTAATAAAGATATATCAATCTCAAAATATTTGTAACCTTTCGTTTAAGTATAAAAAGTGTTTTGGCAATATATGAAATTTTTTGATATATCTATATGATAAATTCGTTGTCATGTTTGTCACTTGGCAATGATTTTGTTTGAACTATTTAAATGTGAGTCTTTCTCGTTGTATGGTTGGTACATATATATTCCAGCTTGTGTGCTTTGTTCAGAGAACCGCTTATAAGCTTTCGTCAAGTGGGACAGACACACACAGAAAGAGTTTTTACAAGCACAAGAAACACACAAAGAAAAGAAAACACATAGACAAATAACAACCTTTTTAACGGTCACAAACATCCATGCCTGGCCGGGATTCGTACCTGACCCCAGCTGCTCCAAATGCTAGCATCCTAAAGATTGCTTCACTGGGGGCGGCATCTGGTTGTGTAAGTAGGAAATTTAGAACTATTACGTATGTCGTACATTATATTTAAGCATTTAAATTATGAAAAATACAAAATAATTTCTGTCATTTTTTTATCTAAATTCTGTTGCAAAAAAGACTTGTTTTCTAAAAATTATTCGAACATTTATGAACATTTTTTTCTCCTTTATTTAATTTTCCGAATGGAATAAAACCAGCTTTATTATTTCAATAACTACTTTAAAATAAGGTATTGTGTTTCGTGCAATTAACATTTCATACCTCATTTAAATAGCTATTAAACAAAATTTTCGCCACATAATTTTTGCCATTGCCTGAGCAGTTATCCTTTATCTTTAGCAGTTACTAGAAGAGCAGTTACTAAGCAGTTTAGCAGTTACTGAAGACTACACCTTCATTATCTAGCTGTTATTACTAGTATGTATGTATTAAAATTGTGTTTCTTTTAACGAATTTTCTCTTACAAATTACGTAAATATTCTCATAAATATAAATGCGGTAATATAAACAATGACTTTTGTTGTTTTAAAGGATAAAAAACGGAAGATAACAGACATTTTTTAAAAATTAAATCTGCCATTGCTTAGGAATTTTAGCGTTACGTAAATCATTATATCTTTTTGTTAGGTTTTACATTTAATTGTAGAAAAAGTGAGATGTATCTGATTAGCTGAATTCCATGTTTAGCTGAATGCATGTATGATCAGTAAAATAAAGTAAAAAATTACTCTTACTCCTTTTTTTCTAGGATGCCTTTAGCAAATGAATTCCCTTCATCAGTTTTCTCTTTTTATAAAGTGTGAAATTGAATTTATTTAAACAAATACTCAAAATGTAAAACGTCACTCCTCTCTTAGAAGTCTTTCTTGCTTTTCGGAATTCTCTTTTTATAAAAAGAGAAATTACTCATAGTTCCCTACATCCACAACGTGATATATAACTTATCTTTTTTGTGAGTCATTTATTAAATGACATTGTTTAGTCTTTTCCTTTGAAAATTAGTAACATTTATAAATTTGCCGCCTTATCAACAATAAAAAACAATACTTTTCTATCTCGCAATCTCACACTAACTATTGCTTTGCTTAAATATTCTGTCTACATATTTTATAAAAAAAAAGATATATATTTATCATTGTGAACTATATATCAATGATGACAAACGCTTTCGAATAATTTCTTGTTTAACATAAATTTTCAGTATGAATCATAAAAATCAAAATTAATCTCTGTGCACTAATTTTACAATGATGAATATCACTCTTCTTGTCCTCCCTTGCTTGATTTGAACTTCTTAAGCTACTTCTTAGATGAAAGATATTTATCATTGTGCCCTCCATCCACAATGAGGAAGATCAACTTTCTCTTTTCAGTCCTCTCTCGCTTGACTTGAACTTTTTGTTTTCTCCTTTGATGAAAAGTGATATTCATCATTGGGCCTTTTAACCACAATGATGAAGATCACCTTTCTCTTTTCAGTCCTCTCTTGCTTGACTTGAACTTTCCGTCTTCTCCTTTGATGAAAAGTTATATTTATCATTGGGCCTTTTATCCACAATGATGAAGATCTCCTTTCTCTTTTCAGTCCTCTCTTGCTTGACTTGAACTTTCCGTCTTCTCCTTTGATGAAAAGTGATATTTATCATTGGGCCTTTTATACACAATGATGAAGATCACCTTTCTCTTTTCAGTCCTCTCTTGCTTGACTTGAACTTTCCGTCTTCTCCTTTAATGAAAAGTGATATTTATCATTGTGCCCTCCATCCACAATGATGAAGATCACCTTTCTCTTTTCAGTCCTCTCCTGCTTGACTTGAACTTTCCGTCTTCTCCTTTGTAGAAAAGTGATATTAATCATTGGGCCTTTTATCCACAATGATGAAGATCACCTTTCTCTTTTCAGTCCTCTCTTGCTTGACTTGAACTTTCCGTCTTCTCCTTTGATGAAAAGTGATATTTATCATTGGGCCTTTTATCCACAATGATGAAGATCACCTTTCTCTTTTCAGTAATCTCTTGCTTGACTTGAACTTTCCGTCTTCTCCTTTGATGAAAAGTGATATTTATCATTGGGCCTTTTATACACAATGATGAAGATCGCCTTTCTCTTTTCAGTCCTCTCTTGCTTGACTTGAACTTTCCGTCTTCTCCTTTGATGAAAAGTGATATTTATCATTGGGCCTTTTCTCCACAATGATGATAATCACCTATCTCTTTTCAGTCTTCTCTTGCTTGACTTGAACTTTCCGTCTTCTCCTTTGATGAAAAGTGATATTTATCATTGTGCCCTCCATCCACAATGATGAAGATCGCCTTTCTCTTTTCAGTCCTCTCTTGCTTGACTTGAACTTTCCGTCTTCTCCTTTGATGAAAAGTGATATTTATCATTGGGCCTTTTCTCCACAATGATGATAATCACCTATCTCTTTTCAGTCTTCTCTTGCTTGACTTGAACTTTCCGTCTTCTCCTTTGATGAAAAGTGATATTTATCATTGGGCCTTTTATCCACAATGATGAAGATCTCCTTTCTCTTTTCAGTCCTCTCTTGCTTGACTTGAACTTTCCGTCTTCTCCTTTGATGAAAAGTGATATTTATCATTGGGCCTTTTATCCACAATGATGAAGATCACCTTTCTCTTTTCAGTCCTCTCTTGCTTGACTTGAACTTTCCGTCTTCTCCTTTGATGAAAAGTGATATTTATCATTGGGCCTTTTATCCACAATGATGAAGATCACCTTTCTCTTTTCAGTCCTCTCTTGCTTGACTTGAACTTTCCGTCTTCTCCTTTGATGAAAAGTGATATTTATCATTGGGCCTTTTATCCACAATGATGATAATCACCTTTCTCTTTTCAGTCTTCTCTTGCTTGACTTGAACTTTCCGTCTTCTCCTTTGATGAAAAGTGATATTTATCATTGTGCCCTCCATCCACAATGATGAAGATCACCTTTCTCTTTTCAGTTCTCTCTTGCTTGACTTGAACTTTCCGTCTTCTCCTTTGATGAAAAGTGATATTTATCATTGGGCCTTTTATCCCCAATGATGAAGATCACCTTTCTCTTTTCAGTCCTCTCTTGCTTGACTTGAACTTTCCGTCTTCTCCTTTGATGAAAAGTGATATTTATCATTGGGCCTTTTATCCACAATGATGATAATCACCTATCTCTTTTCAGTCTTCTCTTGCTTGACTTGAGCTTTCCGTCTTCTCCTTTGATGAAAAGTGATATTTATCATTGGGCCTCTTATACACAATGATGAAGATCACCTTTCTCTTTTCAGACCTCTCCTGCTTGACTTGAACTTTCCGTCTTCTCCTTTGATGAAAAGTGATATTTATCATTGGGCCTTTTATCCACAATGATGAAGATCACCTTTCTCTTTTCAGTCCTCTCTTGCTTGACTTAAACTTTCCGTCTTTTTCTTTTATGAAAAGTGATTTTTATCATTGTTCCCCCTTTCCTAAATGATAATGGTCACTTTTTTTCCTTTTAAGCCCCTGTTTTCTTGAATTTATTTTTTATGCTCTCCTTTTCTGAAAATGAAATTTAGTATTATGCTTTCCATCCACAACGACAAAAAAACACTTATTTGAAGCCCTATATTGCTAAAATCGATTTCTCTGTCTACTTATCTGTTAAAAAGTCAAATTTATCTATGTACCAATTTTAAACAAGAATAAATTTCAAACACTGAAGCAAATAAATTAGACTTATTTACAAATTGAAAGGCTTTTGTATTTTAAACGTATTTTATTCCAAACTCCTCCTATAAAAAACGTAGAATGTTTTTTTTTATAATATTTAATTGGGACTGTCAAAAGACATTTTTTAAAAGCTGCATTGTGATACTAAAAGTAGGCTCTTTAAATACACTTAGATAAATAATCATAAGAACAGCGACAGGCATTAAAGAAAACTTAAAACTTTAAAATATATAATATAATATATTCAGAAATAGTCACATTTTTTACCTTTATTCAATGTAATTTAAACATAAACTGGTGATAACATAGTACACTAAAATGTAAGTAGCACTTAAATTTAAAATTTTCTTATAAATAAATTTAACAGTGTATTATTTATAAAGATAAAAGAAATTATGTATAAAAGTTTGGTAGAGTAACACAGCAATGAGAATTTCATTATGAGAAAAAATATGCGGCTGAAAGTTATTTATTTTAATGTAATCAAGTGATATCACTTACATCGAATGCGTCGAATCAAAGAAATGGTCTCCCTAAAAAAAATTTTATTACAAGAAAATTGACTCGTTGCGTAGCGTTACAAGTTAGATAAATTTGTTTATTTGTGTTATTTTGTAATCTTGAGGGTGTCGTACGAACATTTCCCATTTACAATTAAAACTGTAGTGTGCGATTATTTAATATATTTCTTTCTAATTTGTTTTCTTTTTTGTGATTCTCATTGTAATGTATATATTAAGTAAGATATACTTCAGAGTAGCTTGTGTCCATACTTTGTTTCTTTTCAGTAATAGTTTAGATAATTTGTAGTTAAATAACACATTCTTATTACAGAATTATTTTGGATCAAATATAAAATTTGAATATATGTTTGGGTAGGAGAGAAAGAACTTCACCCATAAAATACCAGAAATCACCCATAAAAATAAAATGAAAATGGACTTGCCCAGTTTAGTTTGGTTGTTAGTTCACACAAGATTAACATTAAGTTGCAAAGGTGTCTCAGGGACATTTTTGAGAAATACTGTTGGTACTTTTACTTTACCAGAATTCACCCATAAAAATAAAATGAAAATGGACTTGCCCAGTTTAGTTTGGTTGTTAGTTCACACAAGATTAACATTAAGTTGTAAAGGTGTCCCAGGGACATTTTTGAGAAATACTGTTGGTACTTTTACTTACAAAATCGTTCGATGAAATCCAATAGCAATTTTTGGAGGGTGTCGATTCAGAAAATGTGGGGAGGGAAACGTTGCTCAGTCTGCCTGCAACTACTCTACAGCTTGAACTAAAAGAGCTACAGATTTTAAATGTGGCATACGAGTTTCCAGTACCTGTTGGAGTCATAATAAGGTTTTCGAAAGAAACGCGGATACGCAAAGGATAGCTTGCGTAGAACTTTTTTGGTTTTAAAAGTATTACTGAAAACCGAAAAAAAAAAGCTACAAATTCACATTTGGTAAACGAGTTATACCAGTACTTGTCGAACGTAATAATAAAGTTTTCATGGAAATCGATCCTGCGCCAAGGATAGCTGCACAATAAATTGCTTAGTTTCAAAGTTGATTTTAATTAAACATACCTTGCAGGTATAATTACTCTTAATTGAACAATATTTTTCAGGGGCAAGACAGTTAAAATTCTGCCAAAGACACGAAACAGTTAGATTTCAGTTTGCCTGTTCTTAACTTGAAGATATTTGTACAGTGTCGTTTATTTTTCCTCTAATAGAGCAATTTTTCGCTGTTTATAAGTAAGTTCTTAAGATTATTAGAGGATTTTTGGTTTTTCAATATTGTTTTTAAAGGAAAAAGCAGTTTTCCTTTTTTGCTTATTTGGGTAATACTCATTTGATGGTTCGTTGTTCCATTTTCCAAAGTGCCGAGAGTTGCACAAGGCGTAGTCTAGCATGCATACATTATAGATCTAAACTATAATGGTAATTTAGTTTTTAGTTGGCAAAAAAATTATATTAAAGCAAAAGTTTAATTTTTAAGAAGTTTACACAATATAAGAATGTTCATGTTAAGTTTAGTGTTAGAGTTAGTTACCCAGAGTTAGCGTAATATCACCAGAATGGTACATAATAGGTAAGCAACTCACTTGAAGTCCTTACCATTCTGAAGAAGGTGAGCGTCATTGCGTTTCTACAAAATATATATTTGCGCCAAGATTGTTGTTTCCTTCATGAATCGTCTTATAGATTATTCATTAGTTTATATGAAGTACAAACACATACTTTAAAAGTTTAAAATTGAAAGAGAAAAAAGTGTTACTACTCACCCTTAAAAACTACAACTTTCCTCTTGTAATTTTCGCTGCTGCGTTTTTTTTTAATTAACCATTAATGCATTCTATTTGCTTTATTTGTGGTTCCAGAAAGCGGTTTGTGTGAAAAATTAAATACTCCAAACAAGATAATGAGACGGCAATAAGTTTCAATCTCTTGCGCAATTGTTTTATAAATTACATTGTTGAAAATTATTTGTACAAATATTAATTAACATTCTCATTGTTGAGGATACATTGAATTTGTAACTACAGTGACCGCCGCTTTTTGGAATCACTGGTTAATTGAATCAGCCGCTTAATTGGAATAAATTTCGTAGAACAGAACGGAATCACTTTTTACATTGAAAATCCGCCGCTTATCGGAATCAAATCACTTTTTTACCGCCGTTTTAAGGACTCAAAAAATTCTATAAAAGTTCCTTTTTTCTACGATTCGTGGTATTTTTTTTACCCCAAATGACCTCTAACTACAAATGCGAACCAAAGAGGCGCCGACGAATCCATCTTTAAAAAAAAGTTAAATCGCAGAAATTGTATTATTAAGGCAAGGAGGGAGAGAGAGAACCATAGTGGGGGGGAGGGGGTAGAGGGGAAGGAATTTGTAATCGACACGTGTGCATGAAGGTGTAGACAGTAGAATCATTTTGATTTTTGATCGATTAAATTAAGTACGTGTTTTTCGGAGTGTTATCGCGATGTTTAAACGGAAAGATTTTAGCTTAGCCAAAAAATATGAAATCCTAAAAAATATTTATAATCTGGAAAAATGCAGCCAAAGAGAAGCTGCAATTAAATTAGGACTTTCTCAAGCAACTTTATGTAGGATTTTGAAGAGAAGAAATGAAATTATAGAAAGTTGCGAAACAGAGCCCAACATAAATCGGAAATGTCAGCGAGTTGGCAAAGCAGAAGACGTAGAAAACGCTTTATTAGAATGGTTTAAGGCCGTGAGGAGTAAAAATATGCCGGGTTCTTCAAATATTAAGAACTTTAGAGCAACGGGGTGTTATGTGTGATGATTATAATTCCTCTTATGACATTGCAAGAAAGGTAAACGAACTTTATATAAACGTTATACGACAACGCAGGCGAAAACAACGAAGTTATCCATACAAGTAAGCAAAATTTAACTAAATTTTAGTACAATAGTAAACATTGTTGTTTATGCTTTTAAATTTTGTTTTAAAATTATACATAATATCGTTCAAATTATTAAATTTTTGCAGGTATTCGTATATTACCTGTTAATTTGTATAACTCTGGATTTTATTAAACATAACATAACGTGTTTTTCTTAATAATATGTAGTACTAGTATTACTTAGTAGCAAGCATTAAAAAAATCATATTATGTCTCATGATGACAACTTTTTCTTTATAATTTCATGACTTTCGGTTAAATGGTTCAGCCGCTTTATTGGTTCAAAACGTACTGGGACGGATGTGATTCATTTAAGCGGCGGCTACTGTAGAATTAAGTAAAGTAAATTTTATTGTTAAAAACAGTGTAACAATACTGTTTATACAATTAAATATTATGAAACGTTTTTGAAAAACTTGTTTCATTGGTTTAAACTACAACTAGCAACAACAAAGAACATGTTCGCACAGTGGTCGGCAACCTTTTTCATCAGCACTGTACTGGGAGCGGGTTCGATTCCTTTGCCCGGGGTGAAATTTCTCTCTCTGTGTCAGTAAAAATTCTCAAAAAAAAAAGAAACATCAATCGCATCATAATTCAATTAGGGAATAGGATCCTAAATTGAATATCCACTTATTTGGTTAATGTTGTTGTCTTGTACAAAATGTTTGCTCTTAATAGTCATAATAGAGGAGCAAAAGTATCTAAAACTGCTATCGCAACAATCTATTACAATACAATTTAAACTAAATTAAATTACCATTTGCACTCTACTAAATCCACAGCGAAATAAGCTGTAGCGTCCGGTTAGGTTGTTGAATTATTATCGCCGTTTTAGAGCTACACGACGGCTATCGGCGACGGATGTCGTAATTTAGAAGTGACTAGCTGACACCTGAGTAGGCACCTAATGCAACTTTTAAGAGCGGAAAAAATAAGTGACGTCGAAACTTTTGAGCACATTTAAAGGGCATTCCTTCTACACGGGATATTATTCTGTGGACTATTTTATCTGCACAGGCATAAGTTGGGAGTTTTGGTTGTGCCCAGGATTGAACCTGGGACCATTTACGTGCAAGCACCTTACCAACTGGGCTCCCAGCCCCTTCAGTAGCGACCGGATTATTAATAAACAAGCTCTGCAGTATTTCACTTGTTGCGCACCCCACACCACACTGCCATCCCAAAAGCAAAGCCCCACGTGCCACCGGGCCCCCTGGCGGCAATCCCCCGCACTACTCCCATCCCTTCGCGCCGTCCTGGCTGAGGGAACGCCCTCAGTCCGAGGAACACCAGCAACACAGCAGCACAGTCCAACAAAGTCCTCCTTGCAGCCCCTGCAGGGCGTGAAAGACCTAACCCGTGTTTGTGTTACTTTGGGGTTATCCGGACGGGCCTCTGGTTGATAGAGTGGGGCACCCGAGGAAGTGTTGTTCGGTTTCTGGAGGTAGAAGAAGTGGAGGGATTTCTTTTTGTGTGTGTGTGATCGGAAGAAAAGGATGTGGGATCGAGTGATGCCGTGATACTGGAGAAGCCATCTGCGGAGTTTGAAGAGGTGAGTTTTTTTTTTGCCTCGCTTCTTTGTGAAAGTTGGGTAGTTTTGGGGGACTCGGGTTCTCTTTCTTTAATCATTCGTGTATTAAGTCTGTTGAATATATTCTTTTATAAATTTAAGGATCCTTAGAAGACAAATATTTTGAACAATGATTGGGAAATAATACAAATTTCGATTTACATTTGTGTAGGTAGAAGAAATCAAAGAGAAGGCAAGATTGAACTTATTATTACAACGATAAATTTAATCCTTTTATTTTCCTAATTTTGTTCCTACTGCTTTTCATTTAAATAATATAAAGATTTGATGAAAAACCTTCACTCTCTATTTTTTTAAAAAGTAAATCAGTGTATATATCTATTTTATGGACTAACACGATCCGGTGAGTAGATTTGACCATTAAATTCGCGTATTTTCTAGTAAATAAAACCTAAAGATGCGAATTAATGTAAAACGCATTGTAAATAAAACCATCGAAATTAAATTCTGAGAAACTAGAGTAATTTGTATCTGAAGTACCAGCGATTTGTATATTAACATTAGAAAATACAACTTCCATAAATTATAACTTTTGTAAATTCAAAATTTCTTTTAAATATAAGCTATTGTTTTCTGTCATAAAAACTTCAAATGTGTATAATTATACTTGAAGATAGTTACTCAGTGAAAATTATTATTATGTACTTAAATGCACTTACTTCTTCTAATATGGGTAAACTCTCTATTAATAACTGATTGGAACATATCCAGCATTCTTCATCCCTCACTAAGTTACTTTTTCTGTGTTATATTTCATTATACTTTTTCTATTGTCATTTTTAAGGGAGGGGTTAGTAAAATCCTCAAAGTAAATAAAATTAAACTTTTAAAATGTTTTTAAAAATCGATTTACATACAGTTTACTTAAGTGCTTAAAACATTTTGAATAGTTCTTAATTACACATTTTTTACAAGAACTTCATTTACATTTCTATATTTATTGGTATCAAATAGAAGTAGCGATAATTTTTAAGGCTTTGGAAACTTTCATATTTCATTAACTTTTTTTAACCACAGAAACTAAACAAATTACATTAGTTATTTGTTAAATTTCTGTCTGGTTATCCTCCTTTCTATATTATATTTAAAGTTATAGTCTACAGTATAAGTATAAATTACTTAGTACTTTATACTGAGATTTTGATATTTGTTAGTATCTAAATCTTAATGTGGCCCAGCAAAGGTTTAGATACTAACAAATCGACATAATTGGTTATTAACATAAATGAAATATTTCTACTCGAATTATGATATGAAATTTAAATTGTTGTATTCATTAGGGGAAATTCACCTGTCTCCTAAATATTTTAGATGGTTAAACCCAGAGCATTAAAAATAACTATACTAATGCTGTTAGCTGTGTTGCGGTCGTTGCTGTCGAATTATTGCATTATCATTATAGAAATAAACAAGTTTTGTTGTTTCATATAATTTGGTTTGTTGTGGTCTTTGTTGTTAAATGAATACTTTTTTTAAAAAATGAAATAGGTTTTGTTGGTTCATACTATTTGGTGTGTTGTGGTCTTTGTTCTTAAATGAATACTTTTTGAAATCAAATAGTTATTGTTTTGTTGATTCATACTATTGGGTTTCTTGTGGTCTTTGTTGTTAAATGATTACTTTTTGAAATGAAATAGGTTTTGCTGATCATACTATTTGGTGTGTTGTGGTCTTTGTTGTTAAGGGGGATCATAGTTAGCGACAGCAAAAATGACCAATTCTTAGTATCGATTTCGAAAGGCTCTAAATCATTTAAAAATTATGGTACAATAAAAAAAATTGTACCAAATTATAAATTGTACTTTTATTATTATATTTACACCTAAGAATCTTATTTTTAAAAATTATTATTTTTGAAAAAAGACATCTTTTGAAGCATACAATTACGAATTTTCATAAATACAAGTATTTTTTAGGTACACTTTTCTCCAAATCTATTAAATATTTCTTAATAATTTCTTTTGTGTGTAATAAAGCCATTTTAGATCTATTTAAGTCACCCATTTTTTGCCTAAAATAATTTTAAATTTTATTTTGAAAACATTATATTCTACATTCATAAAAATTCTGATTTTCAACGAAGAAAAGTGTAAAATAATAAAATATTTTTTATAATTTGTAAGACTAAATTAGGTGACTTAAATAGATCTAAAATGATTTTATAACACGCAAAAAAATTATTAAAAAATGTTCAATAGATTTGGGGAAAAGTGTACTTAAGTGTTAAAAATTATAGTTTTGAGAAAAACGCGAAAAACAAATACAGTCGATCCCGTTAACACGAACTCGAAATGACCACCGAAACATTTCTTGTTAACCGAATTTCATGTGAATCGTCAGGACTTTTTTTTTACATTGAGCCAGTGAATAGTTATCAAATATCAACCCAAAAAATTCATATTTTATAATGTAATACATAAATAATACAAGCATACAATTAGTAATTCAAAGGAGGCGGGGCATATTTGTTTATTTTTATAATTTTAATTTTTTATAAGAAATAATTAACCGATCGATACAAAATTGGTCTTATTCGATAGATTGGGCTTCCATCTATCAGAAAATACTGGTTAAAAAATTCGATTTGTTGGTTTTTGTTAACTATAATCTCCCCTTAAATGAATACTTTTTTTAAAAAAATGAAATAGGTATTGTTGATGCATACTATTTTGGTTTGTTGTGGTCTTTGTTGTTAAATGAATACTTTTTTAAATGAAATGGGTATTGTTTTGTGGATTCATACTATTGGGTTTGTTGTGGTCTTTGTTGTTAAATGCGTACTTTTAAAAATGAAATAGGTTTTGTTGATTCGTACTATTTGGTGTGTTGTGGTCTTTGTTGTGAAATGAACACATTTTGAAATGAAATAGGTTTTGTTGATTCATATTATTTGGCTTGTTGTTAAATGAATACTTTTTGAAATGAAATAAGTTTTGTTAAATATGCAACTTTGTTGTCTGATAAGATTAATCACATAGAATCATAAGATTAATGCGTTTTGTTGATTCATTAAATTCTTTCTTCCATTTTGACGGGCGGAAATAAAAAGATTTGTGTACCTCGACATTCCAAACTTCATCAAAAGCATCCAACGACATCGTACAAACCCCCGCGTTTTATTACCGAAATATGTAAAATCATATCACAACAATGCATCAAGTTGACTTTATCAAAAGGAAAAAGCTTCTTTTTGGATGCTTTCTACTTCTGTCAGAAGTGAAACATTACCTTGGGGACATTTAGCAAATGGAAGAAGCGGTCCTGGAGCAAGTTTCTCCGCCATCCATCATCTTTAGAAGTCGAGAGCAATCGATTAACATGCGACAACTTATCAACACAATGTTTTTGAACTATCCTTTAAAAAGATAATTGTGTTTTTAAGTATGCATCCGCTTTTTGGGTTGTTTTCTGGATTTAAAGACACATGAAAAGAAAATATCAAAGTGTTGGAGGTTTTATAGCCTAAATTTAATTATGCATTCCCACGGTTTCTTTCGTAACAGGTTTTGAGCTTTTTAAATTTTATTTATTAGATTGTTTATTGGATAATTTTCTTAGTTTAAAGGCTTTACAGACACAAAAAATTATCAAAGGTTTGGCGGTCTTAGTAGCTTGAATCAGATTATGCATTCATACGGATTCTTTTG